>JAMPIV010008835.1:0-120779 GCA_024509875.1 Oreohelix idahoensis
TCACAGACCACCAGACACAGTGGACCTAGAATCCTTCTACGCTCACGCGTAGGAACATTCCACTGAGGGAAGTCTGCAAAACAATTCCTAAAGAACAGTCACGAAGGCCCTGGTGTGAAACTGGGATGTATCCTCCGTGAGTCTCCAAACCCTACCTCCCACAAAGAATACACAACATATAACACATAACACGGAAAATATAAAGGTGGACATAAACAATTAAGGCACAGCTAATAATAATAAAATGTATAACGGATACAAGTTATACTTAGCTCGCGTGTGCCGGGAAAAAACAATGTGCCTCGTCTCCGTGGATGTACGTTTGAAGCTAAAATAATTCGATCTGCGAATACAGCATCAGCTCGCACGAAATGATAACGAAGGCAGTCAGTCCCTGTACAACCCGAAGTGAAGGTTGATAGATGACCTTGAGAATCTCGTAACGGTCAGTTGATTAAGATTCATTTTGACAACAAGTTCCAACTTGACGATGATGTCGCCTTGAAAGTACACATTCTATTTTCAAACGATTAATTTGATTGAGTAAGATCCTTTGAAATGATAAATTTCAGACCACGCTGGCGCACCAATTACTGTTGTAGCCGTTTATGGTAATTGGATTGGTCTTCATAACGCGAATGGTAATATGAAACAAAATGTCAATAAACTGTTCTGTGAAAACGAACTACAACAGGTAGTGTTTAAACTGTTCACTCGATGGTAGTACCCAAGTCGGTTTACTGTACATATAGTTTATTCAACATGGCACATACGAAGGAACGAGACGATCATAGTTACAGATTATAGGTACAAAATGTCATACTTTGAAGTTGCTGATCATTCTTAGTGATTCTTCAAGAATTAAGTCTTATAAACATCCACAACAATCTATTCAGGTTCGAGTTCTGAATCGGCTAACCTCTCTTTACATCCATGCCACGACTTTGGCATTGAAGCATGTACGGCATTTAAAATATGAAGCATACGAATAAATAAACTGGTTTACACGTAGGTATTATTCCTCTACGGTAATCTAATATGACCACCGACTCCGTCTGTCCATTCTAGGAAATTACATGCTAAGATGACTTCCCGCTAGACTACAACTGGGAGCGGCCTGATACTTTAGTTTACGGCAATAAATATACAAATATAACCGGGGCGACACTTACATGATCCTTCCATCATTGGCTTCGTCAAGAATACCAATTGAATCAATATAACATACTGGCTTATACAAAACTGCCAGAAAATTCCAATAAGCTATATCTCGGACATAACAAAGTCCGCACTGCCCCGTTCAAAACATGACGTCACAATCCCCCAAACTAGGTTACCCGTGCGTCCAAAGCAACTCACACTGCATTGTACACGTCAGTGCGTGAATCAATCGAACGCACAAATAATAAAATATATAAAGACTGGTGCGTACATTTGGCAGGACCGAAGACTACCCCCTTAGGTAATAAATGTACGTAACACCTATCTTACAACACTGGAAGGTAACGGTAAGTAACTAAACAACAACGAGATTAAGCCGCCAGGGGGGGAAAAAGTGCATCGAGCTAGAAACGTCTTAGGATGTGAGGTAAAGCTGCTTTTGTTTTACTCCTCAGAACAAGCATTTCTATTGTTGATACAATGCTTACCTTGTACGGGATGGCTCACAAGTTAAACTGCAAGGGGGTTTGATTGTGGAGTAATCGTATTTAAGTAAATATCCACGCTGATGTTAGTTGCGGGAAAACACCAGCAATCAAACGTTCACACTGGTTTTTGTTACAGTAGACACTAGCAATCAAATGTTCACTCAGATATTAGTTACGGAAGATACCAGTAATCAAATATTCACGCTAATCTTAGTTACGAAAGACATCAGCAATCAAATATTCACGCAGATATTAGTTACAAACGACACAGGCAATCAGATGTTCACGCTGAAGTCAGTTACGGGAGATATCAGCAATCAAACACTCACGCAGATATTAGTTACAGAAGCTACCATCAATCAATTGTTCACGCAGATGTTACGTTACAGAAGACACCAGTTATCAAATGCTCACGCAGATATCAGTTACAGAAGATACCCTCTGTCGTGAAACGAGTGTAACCCACTACTTTGTTAATCACTATGTCGAGATACAGATCTGCTTCAACCAATCAACGATCAACGTTCATCAGTCTCTGAGACAGAATAAATTAACGGCCATCATGTTCACGCAAGATGGCGGATTAAAACTGAATAAAATTAGGCTGTACGAGCAAAAGACGAAACCGGAGGAAACCAATCAGCTTGCTCCGCCAGGAACCAACCGAAAGCCTTGCTTAAGAATTCACCTTCCTATATAATCGGGCGGATTTTATGCATAATCACACATCACCGAGACGACGCCAGAGATACCGACCGACTGAAGAGGAAGAAGCTGTCACCTTGATTTAGAGCTTACCTGAGGGCATCGACCTGCATCCTACTTCGCTAAGTCGCGTCAAAAACTGGCTGTTTGAATCTTAGAGGGTAAATATGTTTATGATAACCTTTCGGAAAATAGGCTTTCCGCAGGTCTATAATGTTGGTATTTGGTGTGTGTCATTTATACTACCTATCAGGTTACTGGTTGTATCTTGGGGAAATTAAGTATAATGATTGTATTTCCTATTATGATTGAATAAATAATAATAATAATAAATTCTTTAAGCACCAAACACGGCGCATAAGGCAGAAACCAGTGCTCTCCAGGTTGTTCGTTGTGACGCCACTCCTCTTAGCTCTTGCACATTATTTAGGCCCAACGTTCTTCCTTCTCTTATTATTGTTCTTCTGAGTGTTTCTTTTGGTCTTCCTTTTTTCCTCTTACCCTCAGGAACCCAAGTGAGCGCCTGTAGTGGTATTCTGTTGTTTTGCATTCGTAGGACATGACCGATATATGACCATCGTCTTTTCCTTATATAGTCGGAGACATATTTCTGCCTAGAGTCTTCTCTTATTTGTCGATTTGTCGATTAGTCTTGAATTCTTTCCAACTGATGTTCATGAGTTTTCTAAGACATTTGTTCTCGAATGTATTCAGCTTGTTCTCCAATGATTTTGTTATTTTCCAACTCTCACAGCCGTATGTTAACACTGAGATAACATTTGAATTAAACAGACGAAGCTTGGTATGTATATTCAATGATCGTAATTTCCAAATGTTAGATAATCTATTGAAGGCGCTAGCTGCCAAAGCAATTCTAGTATGGATTTCTCTTGTTGTGTCACCATCCTGAGTCATTTTACTGCCTAAATAATTGAAACTTTTGATTGAATAGACGAAGGCTAATAGGACTCATACTTCAACCTATTGTCTCCTATACTTCAATCTATTGTCTCATCTAACTCCAACTGTAATATAACCAAAACAGTCCTTGTTAGGACTCAATCTATTGTCTCCTATACTTCAGTCTATTATCTCAGATAAGACCAACTGCCATATAACCAAAACAGTCCTTGTTAGGACTCAATCTATTGTCTCCTATACTTCAGTCTATTATCTCAGATAAGACCAACTGCCATATAACCAAAACAGTCCTTGTTAGGACTCAACCTATTGTCTCCTATAACTTGTCTATTATCTCAGATAAGACCAACTGCCATATAACCAAAACAGTCCTTGTTAGGACTCAACCTATTGTCATCTAACTCCAATCTATTATCTCCTATAACTCCATCCTGATATATCACCAAACAGTCCTCGTCGCATATACTCCTATCATAAGAACATAACGTTATTGTTAGGATATATGTTACCAGCTTGTATAGCACTCGTCAGAGAGGGCCTGGTATATTATAGGGGGAAGGAAATGGTTGTATCACCTAAATGTACATATTATTGGATGTCTTGAATTTATATTATGGGATGTATTCATGTATTGAATGTATTCATGTATTGAATTTATATTATTGATGCATTGAATTTATATTATTGACTGTATCCATGTATTAGTTTATCAGAAAGAATGCTTTGCAAGTAGACACCTGTCTTGTCTTGCTATTGCTAAATCATACTGAGCCATGTTGTCATTCATCCTACATGCAAACACTGAGGCACACGCTCATTTCATCCACATTAGAAATAGGTGGGCTTGAGGACAGAAATTAGCCCCTATTTTTGCTTTGTTACAGGTTTCAGTCGTGTCATAAAAACTGAGATCGTATGTTCGAGTCAATCCCGCTGCCTGGAACTCCGCAGGAGCATAGAGGTTGACCAGACTCTACATCTTTGGTCCCCCTCAGTCTTGGGTTGGCTAAAGGAACGATACTCTGACGTTGTTGTGTGAACCAAACAAAGAAGAACAGACTTAAGAGAGATGAGTACACATTAGTACCATTTCTGTCAGCATTGTGAGCATAGAAACTGTCAGTGATGAGAAAATGAAATTAGCATAGCAAGAGACAAAAATAACAGCATAGCTGATAAGTGTTATATCCTTAATTAACAGCACAGCTGATACATGTACTATAATTGAATAACAGCACAGCTGATATAATTTTTTTGTTCCTATAATTGGAAAACTTGTTGTAAAATATTTATATATATAAAATAAATATTTGTAAATCACATGTAAACTTACAATTCCATTACATTCCATTTTTTCAACATTCACCCTTCAGCACAAGAGTAGATAGTGTATATACTAAATAAATCATAAGGAAATTGTATTTGAACGACTTGTCAATTTTATCTTTGTTAAGTAAAATCTGTTTCCTTGTTTAGTAATATCACAGTTAGTTACACAGCGGAGGTGGCACTTTATGTCGGTCTCCTCTCTACTATTGTTTCGAGATCAGAACATTCACAGCCGTAACTAATTTGTGATACCAGTAGTCCTCTCAGACACTGGGACTTCACCATTTTCTGCAGAAATTCTATTTCTGTAATTGTCAGTACTATACTGATCTTAAAGCCAAATAAAACCTCTCGCCACACTGGGGGCTCGTTCCTGGGATATTTCTGTATATCTTGAGCCATACTTAGTCTATTCATCTATCTATATCCTATCTTGTGCCACCCATAGATAACATAAGGAAAATTTTTTTTGAGAAAATCATAATAGGATTTTTTTAAAAACATTATTTTCGTAGGAGGAGTACCATTTAGTACTCAGTAAATAGTTGATGCTCACAAAGTTGCACGGACATTTTTTGTTCATTTAAATTAATTAAGTTTAATTACAATAATTTGGTTATAGTAGATATACATACCCTATCTAAGTAACGCCATGGCTGATCAAGTGAAGTTCAGGACTGTGATCATGCAGATGGGTAAGGAATTAAATTTGACAGGTGATGCTCTTACTCAGTATGTCACAATAGAAGTGGACAAACACATGGATAGGGAAGAAAGAAAGTTGCAATTAGAGACAGAAGCCAAAAGACTGGAAGCTGAAAGAGAAGCCAAAAGACTGGAAGCTGAAAGAGAAGCCAAAAGACTGGAAGCTGAAAGAGAAGCCAAAAGACTGGAAGCTGAGAGAGAAGACAAAAGACTGGAAGCTGAGAGAGAAGACAAAAGACTGGAAGCTCAGAGAGAAGACAAAAGACTGGAAATTGAAGCCAAGAAATGGGAGGCTGAAATGAGGCAAAGAAAATTGAAGCCGAGGAAAGGAAATTACAAGCAGAGAGAGACCATCAGTTGAGATTAAAAGAGCTTGAAATTCAGGCAAATACTGGCAATAATGGTGGTAGCTCACCTCACTCTGAGAGTAGCTCCAGCCAGAGCACCTCAAGTGGGGCCATGAATTTTCATCTGGATCCATTTGTTGAGAAAGAAGACGCCATTGAGTCGTACCTGGATAGATACGAAAGACTAGCCACTACCTATGGCTTAGTGAAAGAAAAATGGAGTCTTAAACTATCTCAGGGATTGAGAGGTGTGGCCTACGATGTGTATTTGAAGCTCTCAAGAGATGACCAGGAAGATTATGAAATCCTGAAGCAGGCACTGCTTGTGAGATATGAAAAGAACTCAGAATCATATAGAAAGAAATTCCGAACAGCTAAACTTCTTCCAGGAGAAAACTATCACCAATTCTCTGCTAGATTGGAAACCTATTTGGAAAAATGGAGTAGTTTAGGAAAGTGTCAGGATCTGAAGGAAATGGTAATGATGGAGCAAGTGAAAGAGTCCATGCCTCAAGAAATGAGGAAGTTTATCATGGAACAAGGAGCAGAGAGATTGGAAGATATTGTATCTGTTGCTGAGAGATATCAAGCAGCTCAGGCAGAAGTATTAGGAAATAGGATAAAGCAGGGTGAAAACTTCACATCATCACAAAACTATACCAAATATGAACAAAAAGACCATACCACAAGGAACAAACAAAGATTTGACCAAAAGGACAAAAACCCTCTAAGATCGGATAAGACACCTTACCGGAAGGAAGGAAAGTGGTGTAAAACTTGTCTAATGAGTAACCACAATACTGCAGACTGCAGAAGGAACAACCCTCCTTATTACGCTGCATGTCTCACAACAGGGAACAAGGGAAGGAAGGAACTGGCAGTTAGTCAGAATGACCTCCATCATCCCCCCTGTCTGTGAGGAAGTGACATGTAATGGCACTAAAATTCAGTGCTTATATGATTCCGGTTTGGAATTCGACTCAGTCGTGAGTGCAACCCTAGTGCACCCTGACCAACTTACCACAGAAACAGTGGACATACAAGGGGTAATGCAGGGAACTGGCACCATGACACTTCCCATAGCAAGGATCAACGTGAGAACTCGCTATGTGGAAGGAGTGATAAGAGCAGCAGTAAGTGATGATCCTATATACCCGCTGGTAATAGGATGTAAATATGTCTTTTTGGGTGACCCAATAAAACCTGTTGTCATGGCAGCAAACCATACCAGGTCGAGCACCAAAAAGGAGGAGGGAGATCCAATAACCATTCATCGTACAAAGATGAAAAAGGCTCAAACAGCAGACAGCACATTGAAGCCTTGTTTTGGCAAATTGCCAAAGGCCCATAACCCTCCAGAGAAAGGAGACTACTATATGGAAAATGGCCTACTCTACAGACAAGCTGGAACAGGACCTAAAGGGCATGGACAGCTGGTAGTGCCAAAATTCTATAGGGAGGAAATTATGGAGCAAGAGCATGCTACATCAGGCAGTGGCCACAGAGGAAAAGGGGCCACTGGTCAAAATATAGCATTGCGATATTACTGGCCAGGAATAATTGAAGACATAAGTCGGAATATGAAATCCTGTTCAGAATGTAACCAGGTAACCTCATTCAGAAGCGTAGACCAGTTACAGGACCTAGGGAAGCATTGTTGCGGACGTAGGCCCACAAAGAAAATACACCAGAGAAAACAACAGGTAGAAGCAGTGATAACGAGAAAATGAAATCACAACAAATCTACTGTTACACCAGTAACCATGGCAACTCTCCATATTGTACAGAGAGGGGACGAGAGACATCCCACCCCGACTAGATATTTGTCGGAACACCATGGCCTGGATCATCTGGAAAATTTGGTTAGTCAGCAACCAGTATTAAAAAAGCTGCAGAAACAAACCCGAACCAAAGGAGGTAGGAACCAGGGCTGTACCAAACAGTTGAGGGAGACAGGCCCCACTTCGGTATACTGCCCCTTACAATAGAAATAGGTGTGGGTCCGGCAACGTTGTTGTATTGCCGTCCCCATACACAGTCCACTGGAAGCATTGCTGCAGACATGGACTGAACAATAGCAAGCACAAGCACTCAAGGATGAGATTGACTATCTCTTAAAAGAGAAAATTATTTCAAAGTCTGAATCTCCCTATAGCTCAAGTGTGGTGCTATTAAGGAAGCCTAGTGGTGAACACAGGTTATGTATTTACTACAAGAAGCTAAATGCGATCACAGAATCTCAGGTGGACCCATTACCTGACACCAACCAGCTGTTCTCTACACTGAGTAAGGCTAGGTATTTATCAAAGGTAGATCTAAGCAAGGGATACTACCAAATACCAGTGAAACCAGAAGTTAGGAAAATGCTGGCATTTAGTACATCAGACGGACACTACGAGTTTAATGTACTACCCTTTGGGCTGAAAAATGCTCCAAGTATCTTTTCAAGAATGATGAGGAAATTGTTGGAACCTCTACAAAATCCCCATATCACTAACTTTATGAGTGACATTCTTGTTGCTACAAACACCTTTGAAGAGCATATAGTAGCGCTCTCCAGGTTGTTTGACAGACTGAGAGCCACTGGATTGACTGCACGTCCAACCAAGTGCTATATCGGTTGTAAGGAGTTGGAATTCCTAGGTCACACGATTTCTACAGGTCATATGTCTCCTGACCCAAAGAATATAGAGAAGTTAAAGAAGGCACCCAGACCTCAAACGAAGAAAGATGTGAGATCATTCGTGTCATTATGTGGGTTCTATCAGAAGTACATACCCCACTTTAACTCTCTGTGTGCACCGTTAACTAACTTAACGAAGAAAGGACAGCCTGACAAAATCCAATGGAATGCTGATTGTGAAAAAGCTTACACAGAGCTAAAAGCAAAACTCACCAGCAAACCAATCCTTACGCTACCCGATATCATGCAGGAATTTGTATTAAGGATGGACGCTAGCAGTATAGGGATTGGTGCAACTCTCTTGCAGAAATCAAAAGCCCAGCCGGAGGAACTTTTACCAGTCGCCTACGCCAGTAGGAAGCTGAATGCAGCTGAGTTGAACTACTCGACCATAGAGAAAGAATGTTTAGCTCTAATTTGGTCCATCAACAAATTTTCACCTTATCTGTATGGGACACACTTCATTGTCCAAAGCGATCACCAACCCTTAACATTCTTAGCTGCATCTAAAAAGCTAAATTCGAGATTGTTAAGATGGAGTCTGCTTCTTGCGCCTTATTCCTTTACCGTGAATTACATTCCGGGAAGAGACAATGTAGGAGCTGATTTTTTAAGTCGACACCCTAGTACTCTGGAAGGACAGACGCAAAAGGATTAACCACAGCAGGGGTTTACACGTCAGCTATGACAAGTCACAGCTAGGAAAGGAGGGGGCTATGTCGTGAAACGAGTGTAACCCACTACTTTGTTAATCACTATGTCGAGATACAGATTTGCTTCAACCAATCAACGATCAACGTTCATCAGTCTCTGAGACAGAATAAATTAACGGCCATCATGTTCACGCAAGATGGCGGATTAAAACTGAATAAAATTAGGCTGTACGAGCAAAAGACGAAACCGGAGGAAACCAATCAGCTTGCTCCGCCAGGAACCAACCGAAAGCCTTGCTTAAGAATTCACCTACCTATATAATCGGGCGGATTTTATGCATAATCACACATCACCGAGACGACGCCAGAGATACCGACCGACTGAAGAGGAAGAAGCTGTCACCTTGATTTAGAGCTTACCTGAGGGCATCGACCTGCATCCTACTTCGCTAAGTCGCGTCAAAAACTGGCTGTTTGAATCTTAGAGGGTAAATATGTTTACGATAACCTTTAGGAAAATAGGCTTTCCGCATGTCTATAATGTTGGTATTTGGTGTGTGTCATTTATACTACCTATCAGGTTACTGATTGTATCTTGGGGAAATTAAGTATAATGATTGTATTTCCTATTATGATTGAATAGACGAAGGCTAATAGGACTCATACTTCAACCTATTGTCTCCTATACTTCAATCTATTGTCTCATCTAACTCCAACTGTAATATAACCAAAACAGTCCTTGTTAGGACTCAATCTATTGTCTCCTATACTTCAGTCTATTATCTCAGATAAGACCAACTGCCATATAACCAAAACAGTCCGTGTTAGGACTCAATCTATTGTCTCCTATACTTCAGTCTATTATCTCAGATAAGACCAACTGCCATATAACCAAAACAGTCCTTGTTAGGACTCAACCTATTGTCTCCTATAACTTGTCTATTATCTCAGATAAGACCAACTGCCATATAACCAAAACAGTCCTTGTTAGGACTCAACCTATTGTCATCTAACTCCAATCTATTATCTCCTATAACTCCATTCTGATATATCACCAAACAGTCCTCGTCGCATATACTCCTATCATAAGAACATAACGTTATTGTTAGGATATATGTTACCAGCTTGTATAGCACTCGTCAGAGAGGGCCTGGTATATTATAGGGGGAAGGAAATGGTTGTATCACCTAAATGTACATATTATTGGATGTCTTACTGATGACTCAGCCATAGATGTGACGAATTTCGTGATTCATTCGGGCGCCACATCAAATTTAAAAAAAAAAAAAAAAACTAACTACTTTGATTAATTGGAAAATTCCGAAATTCCTTTAAATAACTTTATTCAAGCATTAGTTCTGCTTAAAGGGCCCGACACAACTCAACAAAGCTCATCGATTTCAAAAATATAAAAAAATCAATGTGAAACCTTGCCACTTTAATGTCTGACCAAACTTTCAAAGTTCGGCTGAATACCTTAATTTGGTAGGCCCGCTGAATCACGTGGGTATGAAAGAAACCATCGGAGTTTTCAGGACAGACCGGAAATGTAGATATACACATTTTCTGCGTACATTTTTTCATGAACTTTTTATTCAGTATCATGCCAAGTCTATTAATCCATTTGGCCAAACTTGTGTTACCTATTCCCTAGATGTGTCGACTGGCGAGCAAACTGCCACAACCTGTGTTCTAGTGTTAACAAAACTTCTCTGGTTAATGTTAGCTTATCTGCCACGTGGCAGTTTGGCAGTTACTGGAAAATTTCTGTTGACAGCGACACTTATGTTGTTTAGTATTAAGTCTTTTATGAACATGCCGTTGTTGTTGTTTCTGTAGTTGTTGTTGTTTCTGCTTTAGTTGTTGCTGATATTGTTGTTGCTGCTGCTGTAGTAGTTGTTGCTGTTGTTGTTGCTGTTGTTGTTGCCGCTGTTGTTATTGTTGCTGTAGTTGTTGTTGCTGCTGCTTTAGTTGTTGCTGATATTGTTGTTGCTGCTGTTGTTGTTGCCGCCGTTGTTGTTGCTGTAGTTGGTTGTTGTTGCTGCCACTATTGCTGTTGCTGCTGCTCTTGTAGTTATTGTTGCTGCTGCTGTAGTTGTTGTTGCCACTGTTGCCGTTGCTGCTGCTCTTGTAGTTGTTGTTGCTGCTACTGCTGCTGCTACTGTTGTTGATGGTATTGTAGTTACTGCTACTGTTGTTGTTGCTGTTGATGGTTTTATGTTCTTCCGTTTATTATTCTTCTTCTTTTGCCTTCAGGTAGATGTCTATCGCTTGGAGACAATCATTGTTATTGTTTTCTTTCTGTTCAAGCTGAGTCCATATTAGGCACTTTCTGTTACTGATATACCTCATATTTCCTGTATGTGTAAATGTGGGTTTTTTTTTTTTTTTTTCGCTGTCTTCTATAAATTCTGCGTCACCGGGGATAGACCAAACAACACACGGAGAAGAGAACTGGAAACAGAAGTGAGAATGATGAGGGAAAACGTGGAAAGAACTTGAAATGATGACACGTGACAGGAGGACTTGGCGTGTGTTTGTTGAAGGCCTATGCTCCATGGGAAGCTACAGTGTATTGATTGAGCGTAGCGCAAGTTATTTATATTGTAACCTCCAATTTGTAATTCTCGGCTCATCGTTGGTTGACTTTATGATGTTTTTGCTGTATACAGAAAAAAAAAACATCAGGTGAAAGAACGCATCCCTGCCTCGCTTTACTGCTTGGACACTGCCAAGTTTAATATCCACTCTTACAGCTGTGTCTTGTTTCGAATACTCCTTTAAAAAAAAATTATTATTCTTAGATCATTCCCCTCAGAGACACCCAGACCCAAACTTCACCTCTCTCTCTCTCTCTCTCTCTCTCTCTCTCTCTCTCTCTGCTTCCACCTCAAAGAGACTGCACTCCCTGCATAAGAGAGCACTACGTCTGATCACCGATAATCGCACGATATCACACACAAAGACACGAAAAGAACCCAAAATACTATCCCTAAAAAAACGTCTCCTCTACAACAAAGCCAAGCTGACTCACGCAATTCTATCTAACAATGCCCCGCCGTACCTACGATCATTGTTCCAAACCAGTAGAAGAGAGGGACAACAATTACATCAGTTACGTCTGCCCAAACCTAGGATCGACCTGTTCAAAAAGAGTCTAGCCTACTCTGGAGCCTACTTATGGAACAGCCTTCCACGCCACCTAAAAAGCCTACCTACACTATATTCATTTAACAAAGCACTTTTCACACACTTCCTAAACACTGATTATCTACCCCCATAGAAACATCATTTGCCTGTCAACATCTCATCCATAGGTCAACATTTCTTTTCCTCTTCCGCTCATTTTTAATGTGAATAATTTGTTTTATATCCATGTAATATTATTATATAATGTAATGTATGTGAGAATGTAACCGCATACCACTGTACTTTAGACATGTGAATCGTGAGAATGTACCCGCATACCACTGTACTTTAGAGATGTGAATGTTTCTGTTTGCTTAAATGGGATGCTGTATATGAGAATAAGCAGATAAACATTTTTATTTCTATTTTTTTTTTTAACTGCTGAAAGACTTTTCCTGCTACAGAAGTGCGTAAGAAAGTATTATTATTATTATTTCATTTTCCACCAAGAATGTATGGATATAAGCGAGAATGTGTTTATGTAATTTTTGTATTGATGATTCATTCAAAAATACATATTACTTGTAGACGTTTTGACCGCATGAGTGAGTGTCGGTATACAGAATTTATATATTTATTGTTTTGTTTACATTATTTTATTTTATTTTTTATTTATTATTATTATTTTTCTTCAGTCACTATTGTCATGGAATATTCTAATCCACATATATAAATTATCAAGTAAATATAAAGCCTAATAAATACATATAATAAATAAAGAGAAGAGCAATGGTAAAGAACAGTGCTGTCACAATGACTGTGCTCGAAATCCCCCTTGTTTTATGCTTCGTCTGCAAATTGTAACGCTTTCACGTTGATATAAAAGCCTACTGTATTATTACCCGCTTTCTTCAATGAAACGTGTGCTGTATTTCTTGGAAAAGCATTGAGAGGCCCTGCGTAATGACCTAAATTAATCCTAACATTAATTATACTGCGTTACCAAAACGAACGAACAGATGGACAAAAGGATAGAGAGAGAGGGGAGGGCTGAAAATCAGGAACGCATGCAACACGCGTCGCGCGGTTCACAAATGCTGCCATCACGCGTGTAAGTCTACATGCACTAATTTTTTTTTCAGACGGACAGTGATAAAATACACTACCCTTTCCCAGAGTTAGGTTTATAAATCATAAAAAAACTCTTATTAGAAAAGATAACATTAGATGGGTTTACGTTTGAAAACATAACAGTACCCAGACAGCACATCTTCGAAACAGGAGGTAGAAGAAATTGCATATTTTGAATGCAGCCACGTAGCTCCTTTAAATTTGTATTTTTGGGTTCCTTAGGGCTTGCTGACAAATAATATGTAAAACGTTACGCAAATAGTCCAGGAATTAATAAATTATACCCAAAATAAAATATTGGGGGTGCCTGACAGCATAAAATCATTTCTGCTCATAAGATTTTTTTTTAACGTGTTTGAAAAAAATTTACGTTACAGAAATAGCCTACCATGTAAACTCCAAATTGATTGGAGCGCAACAAATGAAAGCCTAACCACGATTGGTCGGGCTATAAATACTATCTTGGTTGTTAGGGGAAATGGGGAAAGGTAACATTTTTTCAAACACTTGTCGAAACGGGGCTCATTGGTCAGACTCGCTGATATACACACTTGGGAGCGTTAGTTCGAAACCACTTGTCTAAATAAGATTGATAAAGCATCAGTGCGTTGAAGCCAGCTTATATTTGGCTAAATAAAAGCCTGGAAGATAAGCAGATGGGAATTTGTGCCAGTTTGTGCCAGAATTCATTGCTAATCAACGTATCTGTGTTTATTCGTATGAATTGTGGTAAGCTTGAACCATTCAATATCTTTTAATGAAAATTGAATGTAAATTGTTAATTTATGCCTGTATATATATGTGTAGTTCAGTGGCAAACAAGAGATAAAGCCTATAATGCTCCAGCCTGAACAGAGGGTGTCGGAGAGAAGTAAAACGGCATGGAATGGCCAAATAGTACACTGACACCTAGATGATTGACTAGAAAGAAATAATGCTGGAATTGCAGAGGCGTAGTAACCATTAAGAAGGGTAATACTGGAATAAAGTATTTCAAATGAAGCTGACAGTTGGCCTAATGCTCTGAACTCAATGTTTGTGCTGTGTTGTGATCAGTGTAACAAGAGAGTTTAAGTTAGTTATGAAGTAGAAGGTACATCCTTCTTGATTTCAGGGACAGTGGTCTTGATGGTAGTGAGCAGCACCTGGTCAGAGCTTTGCTGAATCCAGAGTCGGACAGCATACTCCTTGGTCTTTTAGCTATCAGTGAGGTGTCTCCTGAGCCCAGAGGAGAATTCGAGCAGAGGAGTCCTTTCCTGCCGCCATCACGCCAGATAAGCGAATTGGCCAGCTGAGCTCAACATTATGTCCCCTCATCTTGAACTGACTTTGTAAAATTAACATTAAGAGGGGAATTTACTTGTCTTAAAATCAGGAACTGTGAACATCTCCAATACTAGTCCCTAAAGACAAACTATTGAAGTCACGATGACAAATACCAACAGAGCTTGAACAAAACAAAACCAGTATTACCTCATTTTACTACTACACAACTGACACACATAGAACATTTGTAATAATATATGTCACTACAATATTCATATTAAATACATTCTGTACATAACTTGTAATTTAAATTGATTGTGATTCCTGGTTCCCTTGTAGTTGAATCAGGACACATATTCATTCATGCCAGTAATGAATACATATTGTTATTTGAAAAGTTACGAGTGATTTCTTTAAGATATTCTCATAGAGTGTTATATGTATGTGAGTGTCACAGTGTTGTTAAGAGTAGTGGATTAAATTAAATTGTTTATCTGTCTGTTGTTGTGACTTACACTTCATCATACACATACCCTAGACACATAACGTAGCATCACACTATTCCAGAATAATTCTGACTGAGATATATAGATATGTGGTAGCAAGTAAGGTTATCTATAATACACTACTCTTAATAGATATAGATACCTTCACAGCTGATCTCAGTCAGTACACTAAGTTCCCTATAAATATTTATAACATCCCACTTCACCACATATATTGGGGGCTCGTCCGGGATTTTGAATCCTTCCCTATTAAAAATATTGGGGGTAATTCACTTCAGGGAATATAAGAATTAAAAGGTATCCTTGGGTGGAATTAAATAAGGTTGAGCTCACGGTGCCTGTGTTGTCCATTAGAGATTGAATTGTTGGTTAGACATTGTATAAATTTACATAATAGACAATGGCGGACCTGGCCAAATTTCGATCTGCTGCGGTTCAGACTGCAAAAGAGTTAGGATTAGATGGGCAAGTTATGGTTGCCTATGTCACGACGGAATGTGACAAATTTATTGAACGTGAAGAAAGAAGGTTTGAAGCCGAAAGAAAGTTAGAGGCTGACAAGGAAATTAAGAAGTTACAGTTTGAAGCTGAGGCTGAGACTAAGAGGTTGCAGATTGAGGCTGAGGCTAAGAAATTGGAAGCCGAGGAAAGAAGACAGGCTGCAGAAAGAGAAGAGAAGAAATTAGCTGCAGAAAGGGAAGAGAAGAAATTAGCTGCAGAAAGGGAAGAGAGGAGATTAGCTGCAGAAAGGGAAGCAGAAGATAAAAGATTACAAAGGGAACATGAGTTACGACTAAGGGAGTTTGAGTTTCAAGGCCATGCTCCTGAAAATGGTGCCAGTCCCTTTGCCTCTGATGCTACGGTTACTCAAGGAGCCTCAACCTCAGCTATGAATTTTCATTTAGATCATTTTGTTGAGAAAGACGATGATATTGAGAGCTACCTAAATAGGTATGAACTATTAGCTACCACGTATGGGTTAGAGAGAGAAAGGTGGAGCTTAAAGTTATCTCAGGGACTTCGTGGGGCAGCTTATGAAGTTTTTGCAAAAATGAGCAGAGGTGATCAGGAAAATTATGACATGCTAAAGCAGGCTCTTTTGTTAAGGTATGAAAAGAATGCAGAGTTTTACAGGAAAAAATTTAGGAATGCTAAACTACTGTCAGGTGAAACCTATCACCAGTTCTCTGCACGAATAGAGACATACTTGGAGAAATGGACTTCTCTGGGGAAAACCCAAGATCTTAAGGAAATGGTCCTTATAGAGCAATTAAGAGAGTCCATGGCTCCAGACCTGAGAAAGTTTCTCATGGAACAAGGTGCAGAGAGGCTGGGTGAGTTGCTAAATGTTGCTGAAAGGTATCAAGCAGCTCAAGCAGAGGTAACAGGTAATAAAAAGAAACAGGTGGATAACTTTAGGGCACCACAGAACTTTAATAAATTTGATCCTAAGGATCAAAATAAAGGTAAGCACCAATTTGATAGGCCACGGTATGAAAATAAAAAAATAAATTCCCACAATTCGATGAAAGGAAATATGATGAAAGAAAATCTTTCAACCAAGGAAAAAGGTGGTGTAAAAATTGTAAGATGAACAATCATGACACTGACCATTGTAGAAGGAAACCTCCTCATTTTGCTGCTATGACATCGGGGAAAAAGGAAAAGAAGGGCAAACCTGAAGAATTACAGGAACCATACCCCCCCCCCAGTGTGTGAAGATGTCATCTGTAATGGTGTCACTATAAGATGTTTATATGATACCGGTTTAGATTACGATTCCGTTGTGAGTTCTCACCTGGTGCAGGCCGATCAATACACCACAGAAACAGTGGAGATTCAAACTGCAACCAAGGATGTAGCTACCATGACACTTCCCGTCGCCCGAATAAAAGTGAAAACGCGATATGTGGAAGGAATCATAAAAGCAGCAGTGATAAATGAGCCAATCTACCCTCTAATATTGGGGTGTAGATATGTCTTCTTGGGGAATCCCAAGAGACCTGTGATATTGGCAACAGTGCAGACCAGATCACAGACAAAGAAGGAGGAGGATAATCCCATAAATACTCACCCAGATGAGATGAGGAAGGCACAGGCTGGGGATAAAACACTCAAGCCTTGTTTCAGAAAATTGTCAACTTGTCATACAACTCCAGGCAAGGGAGATTTTTACATGAAAAACAAGTTGATGTATAGGAAGACTGGAGCTAGATCCAATGGTCACGGACAGCTGGTTCTTCCAAAAAGATATAGGGCAGACTTAATAAGGAGCCTACATGTGAAACCAGATGGGGACCATGAGAAGATAGGTACCATCATTCAAAAGGTGGCTCACAATTATTATTGGCCCAAAGCAAGATGGGACATTGAGAATTTTGTAGAAAGGTGTAGCATAGCACATGAGGGAACACCCACAAGTGGGAACATGGATCAGGACCTGGACACGCCATGGGGCAAAATCAGGCCTGACAATAAAAGGAAAAATAGATTTGATAAAGTGGACCAAATGGAATGGGAAGCCCCTTTTCACGGACAAGCTTCACTTAACTGTTTTACAATGGCCACTATGCGGAGAGTGCAAAAAGATGTCTTACCCCAGGATGAGCCGACAATCCCTCAATCGGACTTAAACAAACTGGAGGAAGAGGATGTAGAGAGGAAATCTCTCATCAAGAATTTTAAGTGGGGAGAAAGCCCCAAAAGAAAAATTGGTAGCGGTCGTTTTGTGAATGATAATTCTGGGAGGAAAAATCATCACTATAAAGCTTCGAGAGGAAGAGACCATACCGGTGCATGGACAAATAGGTCCACACAATAAAAGGTCCACTTGAAGCTTTGTTAAGAACGTGGACTGATGAAAAGGCAGAGGAAAACATTACATCTTCATACCAATATGTGAATGAGCTGACCACTCGGTTGAAAACTGGCTGGAAACTTGCCAATGAAAATTTGAAACAAGCCAGGAAGAAACATGCTGCCTATTATAACAGGAAGGCGAAAGACAGAAATCTGGCTGTGGGAGAGAAAGTACTGCTTCTTTTGCCCGGGAGTCAGAATAAGTTACAAATTGGATGGCAGGGTCCATATACAGTTTTAGAGAAGGTGTCTAGAACAAATTATAAGATAGATAAGAAGGGGAAAGAAAAAATCTATCATGTGAATCTCCTGAAGAAATATTTGGAAAGAGAACATCAGGAAGAGACACACTTGTTGACCTTGTCCATCGCCATGGAGATGAAAAAGGAACCACTTTCATCATTTGAATATCCATTACACCCCTGTGAGACAGCAGCACAGGTGAAAATCAGTACACATTTAACGAAAACTCAGAAAGAGAGAGTGCAACAGGTTCTAAATAATCATGCAGAGGTGTTAACAGACCGACCAGGGCATACAAACCTATTGGAATATGATATGAAACTGATAGACCCCACACCTGTCTGTATGAAACCATATTCGATTCCGTTTGCTAAGGAGAAAGCTTTGAAGGAAGAGATAGACTATCTGTTGAAGGAAGGAATTATTTCGCACAGTGAGTCTTCGTATAGTTCCGGTGTTGTACTCTTAAGGAAGCCTTCTGGAGAACATAGACTCTGTATAGATTACAGGAGACTGAATGCTATTACAGAAGGACAGGTGGATCCATTGCCGGATACAAATCAGCTGTTTGCCAGACTAAATAAAGCTAAATATTTCTCAAAAGTGGATCTGAGTAAAGGATACTATCAGATTCCAGTAAAGCCTGAGGTTAGACCATACCTAGCTTTTAGTACCTCAGAAGGACACTATGAGTTTAATAGATTGCCATTTGGATTGAAGAATGCGCCTAGTGTCTTCTCTAGAATGATGAGAAAATTATTGGATCCTCTGAATAATCCCTGTATAACAAATTTTATGGATGATATCCTTATAGCAACAGAAACATTTGAGGAACACATTGACTCTCTGAACATGCTGTTTGATCGACTTAGGGAGGCAAATTTAACAGCCCGACCAACCAAATGTTGCGTTGGATGTAAAGAATTGGAATTTTTGGGACACACAGTTTATCAGGGAAATATGACCCCTGACCCAAAGAATTTAGAAAAACTACAGAAAGCCCCGAGACCACAAACCAAGAAGGACGTGAGATCCTTTGTCTCATTATGTGGTTTCTACCAGAAGTATATCAAGAACTTTAATTCCATATGTGCACCGTTAACTGAATTGACACGTAAAGGACTTCCAGATCGCATTACATGGACACCACAATGTGAAATGACTTACCAAGAATTGAAGGAAAAGCTCACAAGTAAACCCATTTTGAAATTACCTGACTTAAGTCAAGAATTCATAGTAAGGACGGATGCAAGTAATATTGGGTTAGGTGCAACTCTACTACAGAAATCAGATGCATTGGATGGGGAATTAAGCCCAGTGGCATATGCTAGCAGAAAGTTGAATAAAGCTGAAATCAACTACTCAACTAGCGAAAAAGAATGTCTTGCAGTAATATGGGCGATAAAGAAATTCAATATTTATCTATATGGGAAGGCATTTAAGTTGCAAACAGATCACAAACCTTTATCGTTTTTAGCACAGGCTAAGCATGAGAACTCTAGGTTACTCCGATGGTCTTTACTTCTGGCTCCATATAATTTTAGCATTGAGTATATATCTGGAAAAACCAATTTGGGAGCGGATTTTTTAAGCCGCCATCCGTGTGATGAGAATCACCGTAAACACCAGAAATAATAATAAATTTCTCTATGTGTATATAGAATAAAGGACTGACATATAATGTCTGTTTTAAGAGGGGAGGTGTCATGGAATATTCTAATCCACATATATAAATTATCAAGTAAATATAAAGCCTAATAAATACATATAATAAATAAAGAGAAGAGCAATGGTAAAGAACAGTGCTGTCACAAAGAATGTACTCGAAATCCCCCTTGTTTTTTGCTTCGTCTGCAAATTGTAACGCTTTCACGTTGATATAAAAGCTTACTGTATTATTACCCGCTTTCTTCAATGAAACGTGTGCTGTATTTCTTGGAAAAGCATTGAGAGGCCCTGCGTAATGACCTAAATTAATCCTAACATTAATTATACTGCGTTACCAAAACGAACGAACAGATGGACAAAAGGATAGAGAGAGAGGGGAGGGCTGAAAATCAGGAACGCATGCAACACGCGTCGCGCGGTTCACAAATGCTGCCATCACGCGTGTAAGTCTACATGCACTAATTTTTTTTCAGACGGACAGTGATAAAATACACTACCCTTTCCCAGAGTTAGGTTTATAAATCATAAAAAAAACTCTTATTAGAAAAGATAACATTAGATGGGTTTACGTTTGAAAACATAACAGTACCCAGACAGCACATCTTCGAAACAGGAGGTAGAAGAAATTGCATATTTTGAATGCAGCCACGTAGCTCCTTTAAATTTGTATTTTTGGGTTCCTTAGGGCTTGCTGACAAATAATATGTAAAACGTTACGCAAATAGTCCAGGAATTAATAAATTATACCCAAAATAAAATATTGGGGGTGCCTGACAGCATAAAATCATTTCTGCTCATAAGATTTTTTTTTTAACGTGTTTGAAAAAAAATTTACGTTACAGAAATAGCCTACCATGTAAACTCCAAATTGATTGGAGCGCAACAAATGAAAGCCTAACCACGATTGGTCGGGCTATAAATACTATCTTGGTTGTTAGGGGAAACGGGGAAAGGTAACATTTTTTCAAACACTTGTCGAAACGGGGCTCATTGGTCAGACTCGCTGATATACACACTTGGGAGCGTTAGTTCGAAACCACTTGTCTAAATAAGATTGATAAAGCACAGTGCGTTGAAGCCAGCTTATATTTGGCTAAATAAAAGCCTGGAAGATAAGCAGATGGGAATTTGTGCCAGTTTGTGCCAGAATTCATTGCTAATCAACGTATCTGTGTTTATTCGTATGAATTGTGGTAAGCTTGAACCATTCAATATCTTTTAATGAAAATTGAATGTAAATTGTTAATTTATGCCTGTATATATATGTGTAGTTCAGTGGCAAACAAGAGATAAAGCCTATAATGCTCCAGCCTGAACAGAGGGTGTCGGAGAGAAGTAAAACGGCATGGAATGGCCAAATAGTACACTGACACCTAGATGATTGACTAGAAAGAAATAATGCTGGAATTGCAGAGGCGTAGTAACCATTAAGAAGGGTAATACTGGAATAAAGTATTTCAAATGAAGCTGACAGTTGGCCTAATGCTCTGAACTCAATGTTTGTGCTGTGTTGTGATCAGTGTAACAAGAGAGTTTAAGTTAGTTATGAAGTAGAAGGTACATCCTTCTTGATTTCAGGGACAGTGGTCTTGATGGTAGTGAGCAGCACCTGGTCAGAGCTTTGCTGAATCCAGAGTCGGACAGCATACTCCTTGGTCTTTTAGCTATCAGTGAGGTGTCTCCTGAGCCCAGAGGAGAATTCGAGCAGAGGAGTCCTTTCCTGCCGCCATCACGCCAGATAAGCGAATTGGCCAGCTGAGCTCAACATTATGTCCCCTCATCTTGAACTGACTTTGTAAAATTAACATTAAGAGGGGAATTTACTTGTCTTAAAATCAGGAACTGTGAACATCTCCAATACTAGTCCCTAAAGACAAACTATTGAAGTCATGATGACAAATACCAACAGAGCTTGAACAAAACAAAACCAGTATTACCTCATTTTACTACTACACAACTGACACACATAGAACATTTGTAATAATATATGTCACTACAATATTCATATTAAATACATTCTGTACATAACTTGTAATTTAAATTGATTGTGATTCCTGGTTCCCTTGTAGTTGAATCAGGACACATATTCATTCATGCCAGTAATGAATACATATTGTTATTTGAAAAGTTACGAGTGATTTCTTTAAGATATTCTCATAGAGTGTTATATGTATGTGAGTGTCACAGTGTTGTTAAGAGTAGTGGATTAAATTAAATTGTTTATCTGTCTGTTGTTGTGACTTACACTTCATCATACACATACCCTAGACACATAACGTAGTCATCACACTATTCCAGAATAATTCTGACTGAGATATATAGATATGTGGTAGCAAGTAAGGTTATCTATAATACACTACTCTTAATAGATATAGATACCTTCACAGCTGATCTCAGTCAGTACACTAAGTTCCCTATAAATATTTATAACATCCCACTTCACCACAACTATCTTGTTTGTTTTAAAAAAAAACCTACTCATTTTTTATTATGATTGCATACTGTAAATGAATGCTGTTATGTTAACTTTATAATGTTGCATGCCTTTAAATTAATGCTTAAAGTAACATGTGGGAATAAAAGGATATAGTATGCAAGATTAATGAGAGTGGAAGGGCAGAATGTTAGACCGGCCTGCGCGCCCAATTCTTAACCCTTCGAAAATAAATAAAGTTCGTTCGTTCTCTCTCTCTCTCAAAGTTGTCGTATTATGTATAAAACATTGTATGCAGCATTCTACTGCTACCTCTAGGATGTTGTTAAAGGTGACTAATATGACGCTGTGCTTGGAGGGAGGGGGGCTGGCAACGTCAACTAAATGCTACAGACACCATCGCTGCAAGAGCATATAAATGCTTCCTGCAAGGCGGGGGGGGGGGGGGGGGGTGGGGGGGCGGGGGGGGGGGGGGGGGGGGGGGGGGGGGGGGTTGGACAGCTGCAGTAGTAGCTCCATGCTCCGCTGGGAGTGAAAGGAAAATGACGTTGATGACTGTATGCCCGATTCTGTTTAAAACATTTGCACTGTTCACCTGCAACTTAAACATTTTGACATTGCGTCTTATTCTCTTCATTAAAATTTAAGGTAGTCTCATACAAGATACTGCCGTAGATGGGTAAAATGTTAGAGACTTTACCATACTATATCCAGCTTTATGAGGTGGGGTGACCAATTCCCTGCTTCCCCACCTCTGCCTTCCCATTGCAGCTGGTTAGACCGCTGCGTGTCGCTACCAGGTTTCGGAACCCAGAACCAGGTAACTCAGCTAAGAGAGGAAAACGTTCTAACCGCTTAGCCAATCGGAAGCTTTATTCTGTTTATTTAAAAACTTAATAATACATTGGCCATATATATATATATATGACTCCTGACATGAGTCATGAATCACCACTGCGGAATGCGCTCGTTCAATCTCATGGGGCTTTAGGAAGCACGGCATGAAAACCTCTGCATTAGTAAGAGATGCCTCCCCTCTCCCCCTCTTTTTCTATAAATAATGTGCTCAGACACGGAAACTAGATATGACTCCCTCTCACTGCCAAGCGATGCAAAAGATACGGTCGCGTTGATGGGTGTAAAATTCCACTGCGTGTTTTATAGGACAAGGGATTCACTGTGTTATAAAAGTTTTTTTATTTCTTTTTATTTTTATTATTAATATTTTATCATACCCTGGCGCGTTAAATAGTTGTAATCCAGCGATAAAGTGGCGCATATTATAGACCGAGTGCAAATATGACTTCTAATATTCTACCCTACCAGGTGTGCAAAGTTTACTGCCATAAATACGGTAATTCAAATGGAGAGAGCCTCGTAGACACGAAAGATAAGCAGCAGTAAGAAATGAAAATGATGGATTGTGGAGAGATTGTCAGTCAAGGAGATGCAGTAAATAAAGATTACTTGCAGTTATACAGCAGCGTAAGTGGGCAGATAGCGCCCCACATCACTAAGTATAAGAATATAAGATAGAAAAGTTAATGATTTAGTGATATTATTACAGTCGGTGGGAGAGGGAGAAGCAGGCACATGTATCAGAGACAGATATTTTTTTTCAAATTGACAATCTGGCATTAACATTATTCCACTTATAAAGAAATGTCTTTGCGGTTATGTCCTATCGTCACATACTTTCCTACTAAGCTTGCAATCTTTTTAATGGAGCATTTTCTGGAACTTACGTCCTGGAAACTAAATTGCACGCCGTTTGAAATAGTGCACATTTTGTTCCCATCCTTAATAATGACGGATGTCTGAGAAATATTCATGATTTTTTATTTTTTTTTTACTTTATTTTTTTTTTGGTGGGGGGGAGGAGTGAGAGACACAATACAGTAGAACTCCATTTATCCGAACCCCATGGGACCGAGCATCGTTCGGATAATCAAATGTTCGGATAATTGGATTACATAATGTATCGAGTACATGTACACATATTTCTAAAAATAATTAACCATCACAAGGAAATTACACTATAAAACATATTTACTTGTACTGTAATAATAATACCCACACTGTATTAGATCACTGTATCACCAAAATCTTTCATTACATTTTGCAGTGCATGTACTACTTGTATTAATTATTTTTTTTTAAGAAAGAGAAATGTTTTAAAAATAACATTACAAACGATTCAAAACCAGGCGCAACTTACGTATACATGTACTTGCACAGATGTAACCCACTATTTAAATTAATGAGGAATCCTCTTTTGCACCAAACTGGATAGTCTCCTTTTGGCTGCTAAGTCCCGCATTCTCTTCAACAGCAGAAGCTGTATAGGACAGCTGTCATCTTCTTGCTCGTACCAAGCCATCGCTGTTTCTAGTGCTATAAAGGCCTCTTCAGGACTTGGTCGACGTTTTGGGTTTTCTTCATAATCTACAAGTACATCATGTACTTCTGAGGAGTCTTCATCATCGGTCACTACATGTATTTGGTTTTCTTCTTGCACAAAAGACAAAATTTCTTCGTCATTCAAAAACTGAAAACCAGAATCATTATCATCTTCTAGCCACATGTGTGCATCATCTTTGTCACAGGCCGAAAATCCGGGCATTGCTTGAAACAGTTCCACAACTTCATTTATACAATCATCATTTGTGTCCACTACAGTAGTTTCATTTCCTCCTTTTTTCCCAAGCAATCTATTCCAAGCCTTGTTGAGATTATCTTGTGACAGGGTGGTCCAAGCATCAGCTAACATATATCAGCAGTCTTTGAGATTAAGCTTTTTGGAAAACGCCACCACACTTTCTTCATCTTCAGCCAACAATAAACGACGCATGACTTCCTTCTTGTACATCGTTTTAAGCTTTGCTATAACACCCTGATCCATTGGTTGAATCAGTGCTGTTACATTGGGAGGCAGAAAAATTACTTTAAAATTTGCATCAACTGCATTCAATGTATCCGTCTCTGGATGAGATGGTGCATTGTCCAGTAGAAGAATTACTTTTCCAGTTTTCTTTTCTTGTTCTCTCAACCTCTTCACATTTGGGATGAACTGATTTGTATACCAATCAAGAAATATTTCACTATTCATCCAAGCACTCTTCTGTGCTTTGTAGAACAATGGGAGACATGTCACATTCTTTAAACAACGTGGTTTTTTGGCTTTACCGATCATTAGCACCGGTAAACGATGACTTCCACTGGCATTCGCGGCTACCAAAATTGTTACTCTCTCTTTGCACTTTTTAAACACAGGGGAAGCTGCTTCGCGCTGAGATGCAAGTGATTTTTGAGGCAATGATTTCCAGCATAAGCCAGTCTCATCGGCATTATACACATCGAGTGAATAATCTTCTTCTTCCAAAAAAGCCAAGAATGTTTCTTTAAAATTTTCAGCGGCAGTTGCATCTCCAATTCTCGTATGCCATGACGAGATTTAAAGTTTCTTAACCATCCCTGGCTAGCCTTAAAGTCAGGAGGACAGTCAAGTTGATTGTTGAACTGAAGTGCCTTTTCACACAATAGAGAACCAGAGATAGTTTCCCCTTTGCTTCTTCTTTGCACAAACCATATATACAAAGCCTCTTCCAATTTCAAATCTTTCGCATGTCTCATGGTTTACGTTTCTTCGACCCATTTTCACTATCCAATTTCGGTGCAAAACTCATAATTTTATCCTTGTTACTTTTGATGTCAGAGACGGTAGCTTTCCCAACATTGGAAATCCTCGCAAGTGAAGACACAGATTTCCCTTTTCCTAGTCTCTTGATAATTTCTGTTTTCGTTTCAATTGACAAAACATTGCGGTTCCTTTTATATGCTTTAGGCCTTCTGGAAGATTCCATATCGCACAGAGAAATACTTGCACACCAAAATTATTCTGCTGTAGTAGCAGACACAATTATTTTAAGTTAAACTGTCTGTTTAGCCAGTGTTCTGCCTAGAACGCATACGTACACTAGATTGGTAAACCAGATATTAACTGACTTTATGATCTGACTGACTTCCTGTACGTAAGCGACTGACCATTAGCCCATTCCATCCTCTACAAATTGTTCGCACACATTTGAAGCTTGCAGCATCAAAAGATTCAAAAATAAAGTCTAACATGACTGGTGGCGCCTGATTTTTTTTTTTCTCGAAAAAGTGTTCGGATAATTGGATGTTCGGATAATTGGGGTTCGGATAAATGGAGTTCTACTGTATATGGAATTTCCCCCCTTTGTATTTCGGGTAAGTATGAATAAGTATCTTATATTTATATTTACCAGTTCATAAAGAATGGGGTTCGTTACACCTGCAGTAACTCGGCCGATTTAGTCGCTCAAGTCGATACGCCGTTAAATAGTGATTCGGAGATGGAGTAATACAAAGTTTATTTTGAATTTTCGTTGTATGTGTGTGTGGTTTTTTTTTTTTTTTTTTTTTTTTTTGGTTTGATTATTAATGCACTAAGGCAAGATTTTAAAATACATCCGTACATTTACAAACCAAGTGATAATACAGCTGTTAATTAATTAGTCAAATTTCAGTCTATTGGCTTTTTTTTTTTTTTCACTTCACCCCAAGCAATTTGTGACGCGTTTCTCCATAGCTTCATAACTAATGCATCCAGAAAAATGACCACAGTAGAATTAGTGCAGCGATGAGGACGCACAGCAGGAAAAAAAAAAACACAATTCCTTCCCGCCATGTTTTAGTTGGTGAGTTACTCGCAACTGTTATTATTGCTAATCGCTGAACAAAATATTATCATCATCTTGACCTTTCAGCTCCCACAACTACATAGGTCTTCAACTATTTTCTGCCACGTCCTCCTAACCTGTACCATCCGCTCAAGGTTTTCTGTATCTATTTCACTTCTGTCTCCAGCTCTCTACTCTATGTGTTCTTTGGTCTTACTCTTGCTCTCTTATCTGGCGGCTTCAGAAAAAGGCCTGTCTTGTAATGGTCTCGACACAGGTTTCCTGAAAGTGTATCCCATCAACTGCACATTTCCAATCCAACCTGCAAGTCTGGAAGGAAGAGCTGGAGAAGAGAGGGATGTTCATAAGCAGCTCCAAAACAAAATCCATGGTGATATCACGAGAAGAAAGAAAACATCAGATTAAGCTGGGAGAACGGGACCTCAAGACGCAGCAATAGAGACCGCAGTCAGCGACTCATAGCTTGACTGCCTGCGTCAGGACCAGCGAACCAGAGCTGGTCAAGACCGCACTCCACCTCCACGTGGTGGTCCTGGAAACAGTCTGCGAGTGTGGATCGAAATGGGAAGGCAAACCCGGTCCTAAAAAATGCAGAAGTCGGATGTGTCGACCGAAAGGTGCAGATATCACAGCTACGTTGGAAACAGACACAACGCAACCACCGTCCTTTTCAGGGCGAACGAAGAAGAAGAAGAAGAAGCTGGGAGAACAGGTCCTGGAGCAAGTTGACCCCTTTAAATACCTCGGAGCTATTACATCAAAGAAGACTTGGCCACTCGAAAAGCAGAGACTTTTTCAGGCCATAAATCGAGGATTCCTCAGCAAGAGAGAGGTTGGTAAGAAAACAAAGATGGCTGTATACCGCTCCACCTATGTCCCAGTCTTGACATATGAATGCGAGTCATGGGCAATGACTACAACCCATAAAAGCCAGATCCACACCTCAGAAATGAGGTATCTGAGGAAGGTGGTTGAAGTAACAAGAAGAGACATGGTCCGCAACCAGACGATACGTCAAGGCCTAAAATCCCACCCCCTGCAGACCCAGGTAGAACAGTCCCAACTAAGATGGTTTGGCCTTGTCTGCAGAATGGGAGAAGATCGGCTACCACGACAAGCATGGGAAACAAAGAGCCAGGGATCCAGACCCCCAGGACGACCCAGAGTCCGCTGGGAGGACAACATTAGACAATCTTTGAAGGACCGAGGACTAGAATGGAACAAGGCCAGGAGGAAGACAGTCGATAGGATAGTCTGGCGCTCTCTCTTCCAAACCTCTACACCTCACGGTAGAAGGGGAACGACTAAGTAAGTAAGTATCTCATCAACTGCCAACGCCGACTCCCCATCTCCTGTTCCACAGGCACACATCTGGTCCTTGTCATCAGTTCCACATTGGTGATCTTGTCATACCATTTCAATACATCTAATTATGCTCAAACAACCAGTGATAACAGTCTGTAACTTTACTGATTGTCGCTTTTATTGTTCTGAAGAGGCCAATGCGCAAAGGAAACTTATTTCACGTTAGAAAGAAGCAATCCACATTTGGGGGGGGGGGGGGGGGGGGGGGGGCCGCGGGCGCGCATGTTATGAGAAGAGGAAAGCTGGAATATATCGTAACAGTAAAGGAAAGAATGAGGTAAGATTGAAGGAAAAAGAGATAGAGGAGGACAAAGAGAGAAAATACTGGACACTTTGACATCGTAGCATGGGAGGTCAATAACATAACTGATACATTGTGGCCTGGAGACAGGAATCTGTAGAGAGACATGATCTCCTACGCCACTAAGCAAGGTACTTGAAGGAGAAGAAGAAGATGCTGAAGTTCTCTGCTGCTAATAGGACTGTCTTTAAGAGAGTTGAAGATTTGTATCACTGTTTTGGACTTTATTTCAATTTATTTCCATGTTTTCAGATGCAATGAAAGCTACTCTTGTTTTGTATTCTTATTGTGATATCATTGTCCGTTCTTCCATCATTGTCTATTTCGCAACCAAGATACGTATGATTCTACATCTTGTACGGATATTTATCAAAGTACGAGGGTGAGTCAAGTGAAAACCGGAAATATGTTATAACAATAAGAATAATCATGCCATTATATTGTAACTTGCCAATATTGTTGTCCTGGATGTCTCGAGTGTCATGCACGCGCCATCGCGGTGATGACGCATAAGTTGACGTCATAATGACGTTTTAAAGATGGCCGCCCCACTAGTGGAATGCACCAAACAACACCAGCGTTCTGTTATTCAATTTTTGATCAGCGAAGGGGTGAAACCAATAGAAATTCATCGGCGAATGAAGCTCAAGTACAGTGATGCATGCATGTCAAGGTCGCAGGTGTATGAATGGTGTACAAAGTTCAAA
The DNA here is from genome assembly GCA_024509875.1 of Oreohelix idahoensis. Taxonomy (NCBI): domain Eukaryota; kingdom Metazoa; phylum Mollusca; class Gastropoda; order Stylommatophora; family Oreohelicidae; genus Oreohelix; species Oreohelix idahoensis. Next base: position 29,326 of record JAMPIV010008835.1, read on the forward strand.
AACGACGTGATTTCTGTGACAGATTGTTCACGACCGGGTCAGGCACACAGAGTAGTGACTCCAGAATCGATAGCAACCGTTGAACGACTCGTACAGGGAAACCGCCGATTGACTGTGGATGATATTGCCACACATCTTGACATCAGTCCCGGTTCAGCACACCACATCATCTCTGATGTGCTACAGTACCACAAAGTGTCTGCACGGTGGGTGACACGGCAGCTTACTCCAGAATTGAAACAACGACGCTGTACCTCTTCATCGGACCTGAAAATCTTTCCTCCCAATGCCTCTTTGAGTCGTCCAAACAGGTGGAAATCACTTGGGGCTAGGTCTGGCGAGTACGGTGGATGTGGGAGACACTGAAAGTGCAGGTGTGGCAGGGCAGGTCACGGCATCAATTAAAGAGGTGTAACCGGGCTGTGTTTACTGCATCAATGTGAGAATGTGTATGACCGGGTCAGTTGGCCAGTCAATTCAGTTAATGGTGTTGAGCGCAGGTAAATATTTTTGACGTGAGCTAACTCTTGTACGTTCTTCAAGTCGTTACAGGCCTTTCGCCTGAGGTGGAAATTCTTGACCTTAGTTTACTCTTCTTCCCAGTATTCGTTCGTACCCTTTTTATGTTTAGTGAAAAGCAACCTCGTATAATGGTTTTGTTAAAGTAATCCACTGTAACGTTCCAAAGAAAACTCAGCAATGTAGAAAAATGAAATATAGTTTATTAACGTGATCAGAACAGAAATGTTATTGACACAATGGTGAAGTACTAATTTCTTGCTTACACAAAGTAGTGAGTATCCCTTTATAAAAATGTATATCCAACATGAAAAAGTATCCAACAGAAGAAAATATAAACTGGTGTACTTAGAAAACTAACTTGTCTACTTAAAAACTTGTCAAGTTAAAATAAACTTGTCTTGATAATCTCAAAGACGAAGTTCTGTAAAAATCCTCTCGCCTAATGAATCCTAAAAATCTGTAAAAGCCTATCTATCGCCCACGTCTCTCCTTTATATACTATTTCTTCTTTTTTTCCCGCCAATTTTCACACGGTGCTTTATTTTTTACACGGTACAAAACATCTACATTTGCACACGCTTTCTCAGCTTTTCGACTTTTTCCACACGGCTCTCTCTCTCTAACAACGGGGAAAAAACCCAGATTAGCAACTTCTCACAAATCTTTCCATTCAGAAACATGCATTTACTATTTTGTTGTTCTGGGACAGCTTCTCTCAAAGCCGTGAACTTTTCATGATACTGTGTTTTGTGCACAAATGTCTTAACTGCTTTTAACGTTGTTATTCTCATTCTATGTGGTTTTAACACATATTAATGGTAGTGTATGTCAAGCGGTCACAGAAGTCCCGGGGCCACAAACATGTATCCCATATGGAGACATTTTCGTCCTATCAACTAAAGATATCAAGTATCTAACATACATACTGGAGAAAAATATGAACTGGGGGCATATATTTATGAGTCGATTGGCAATGGACAATGGTTGAGAAAAAGTTATGTTACTGGTATAAGTCATTGACTGGGGGCATATACTTATGAGCCAAATGAGAAAGAAAAACAAATTACAAGGTCTCAGTATACATGTGAGCCAAAAAAATATTTATAAAAAAAAAAAAATTTCAAGATGTCAGTATACATGTGAGGGAAAAGAGAGAAAAAATTTTTTTCCCGTAAAACGAGGGATTCTGCAGATTTATATTGCGTAAAACGGGGGACAAATACAAGTTGTGTATATACTATGTCATTAAACAGAATGGGATATGGATAGCAATGTGCAATACGCAATGTAAATTATTCATGTATTAATACACTTATGTAATCTTTATTTAACAAAAAGGCTAGTATTAATTATAAAAATATGGAGTTAAGATATGAAATATACATAATTAATATTAAACTTATTGAACTTTTTATTTAAAGTCAACATATATAAGGTTCACCCGTGTGTTGCCGGGGCCCGAAAGGGGAGCAAAGAATAGTAACACTGCACCCTACCACGCATGTCGTAAAAAGCGACTAAGGAGGGTTGGGCATGGGGCTGTTTACCCCATCCCGTAAAAACTTCGCACAGTGGGCTGATCACCTGCTTGCCGACCAATCTGATTACGGAAACAGCGATAATGTTTCTGTTCCACAAGACGCACTATGGAAGCTATAGATTGATCAATTTGTTGTTGCCCTAAGACGCCACTAGGCGTACTGGCCACATACTGCTTTGCCGGTTGGTGGCTAAGGATGGAAGAAGAAGAGATATATAAGGTTTGGTCATGCCAAACAAAATTCGAACATTTAATCAACACACACTGTCCTATCTTAATTTTACATCTGAATGGTAACTCCCATTACGTGTGATCATGACCTCCGCGAGTGTCAACGGGAGCGGTGAAAGGTCACACTGTCTGGAAATTTTTGAGAAGTCCCATTGACTAAGGGACAGCGTGGGGTATAGTACGATGAAATAGCTGGGGGGAGTGGAGAAAGTAGTTCCGGTTTGGATGGATGAATGAACGCGAGGCGCGGGAGAAAGGGAAAACAAAGAAGAAGACAAACTCGCAGGAGAAATTTACACGGGGGGGGGGGGAGATAATGATTGGGAAAAACGAAGGTTGGATTGACATAGCGAATTACAGGAGGTGTTGTTGAGGTCACTACGTCTGGACAGTTTGTGCGTAGGGAAAAGGGAGTAGAGAGGTGTGGGTTAACATTTTAAATACGCATTAGAGCTTAAATAATTTGCACTGTACGAGTACACATCTGTGTGTCTCCACCGCAGTAGGTTGGTTAAAAAAACATGATATATGGTACATAGTTACTTATGTGATATTCATGAAATTCAAACACTTTATAACAAGTAATCATAAAATCGATCCATAGCATATGTCTAGTTTCAGCAACTCCTGAACAGACCAGTAGAAAAATGTGTTTTAAAAAATGCTCTGAGTTCACCATTTGTGATGCTCCGGCTAATCACATGGGTAATAATGTTTTGGTTTTCCGCCAAAGTCTTGATATTATGACATAACTGTCATAGTTGTGGTCAGGTGGCAAATAGTACATGCACGTGTTTGGTTAAGTTTATAATGTACAACAATACATATATTTCTAAGTCCAAACAAAATGTAATTTAAATCTTCTAATACAAAATATAATGGTTTGAATACTGTAACTGTGCATGTTGAATAGAGTTGCGCCTCTGTAGATTTTTCTCTTCACTGGCGGTTATGACTGCCGCTGATAGCATCAACTGGACGACATAGAAGGTGGCTGGCATCATCAGAAAAACATTTTAGAGCAGCCAGCAAGAGCACGCCGGCCGACTCTAAAATAGCATGCCTCTTCTAAACGATTCTATCGTACTCGGACAAGGAAAATGAAACCATTTAGGGTAACCCAGCCAGAGCAAACTGGGTTAACTCTAATATAGCATTGTCTCTCCTGGACAGAGCTATGGCACTCGGACAAAAAAATAAAACCATTTAGGGTAACCCAGCCAGAGCAAACTGGGTTAACTCTAATATAGCATTGTCTCTCCTGGACAAATCTGCTATCGTACACGGACAACAAAAATGGAACCATTGAAAGTATCCTGGCTACAGCAGCCTGGCTATCTCTAATAGAGCATCTCTTCTAGACAATCTTCTATCGTATTTCTTCTCAGTGTCTACAACAATGACGGTTGATGCAGTGTTACAGGTAGGGTGTTGCGAAGTTGATGCACTGTGCTGTGCGATGTTCTGTCACTTAGTTGAACGTTTCCTGTACAGAGCGTCTGTTGTAGACAATCTTCTATCGTGTTTCTTCTCAGTGTCAACAGCAGTGACGGTTGATAAAGTGTTACAGGTAAGGTTTTGCGATGTTGATGCTTTGTGCTGTGCGATGTTCTTTGGTTTAGTTCGACGTTTCGTGTACAGCTTTGCACGAACATGCTCCTGTGGAAGGCGTATAAGCTTTGTCTGTGGTAGCGATTCGTTTGATGAAGATGCGTAGGGTCGTTTCGAGGCGAACCGAATGGTTGTGTCCATATTATCGTCGGTATGCTCGTTATCATCATCGTTATCACTTTGGTGTTCTTCAGTATCAAGGTCTGACTCATCGCGTTGTGTGGAAGTTGGAACGGGAGCATTTCGTTCCGTTAATGAGGCAGGTGATAACTCTGTATCGGAAGATTGTGGTGTATCTATATGGGTGTCGGCATCTTGTAGAGTCTGTTGTTGTTTTTTTTCTGCATTTAAAGATGTGTTGCTATCTTTGACTTTTGCTGGAATTTCTGTAATTTGTTTCATTAGTGTAACGACTTCCGGGTCTTTCATTTGTTCCTGTAGGATGTCGAAGTTGTCTGTTCGGTTCTCTTCTATATATTTGCGTTGTGGTTGGAGAAGGTTGTGCATAGGAAATACCGGCTGTACATACATTTTCCAACCATTCTCGGTTGTTAACTGACACTTCCCACTGTTGATGTTAGTTATGTGTAGTTACATTCCTTTCTTGATTTGACTAACAAAATTTCTTACAGCTATTCGTTGATGTCTTCTATGTAAACTACTCCAATCTGCTCGTGTTTGGACAGTGTCTCTTTCCAATTTAAGTTTGTATGGTTGAAAATCATATTGCTGTTGCTGTTGCTGGATATTTATTAAGTGTTGTTGTTGGTGCTGCTGCTGGATATTAATCAAGTGTTGTTGCTGATCAAGCCACTGTTGCAACGTTTGTGGATCCATGATAGTGATTAATGATTAGGCCTGTCTGCTATCACTAAAAAATGTGGCTGTTCGCTCACCAGAGTGAGTATGCTTTCACTAACGGAAAGGGCTGGTCACGGCGCCAATTAGTAAGTTATGTGGCAGGGCAGGTCACGGCATCAATTAAAGAGGTGTAACCGGGCTGTGTTTACTGCATCAATGTGAGAATGTGTATGACCGGGTCAGTTGGCCAGTCAATTCAGTTAATGGTGTTGAGCGCAGGTAAATATTTTAGACGTGAGCTAACTCTTGTACGTTCTGGTTCAAGTCGTTACAGGCCTTTCGCCTGAGGTGGAAATTCTTGACCTTAGTTTACTCTTCTTCCCAGTATTCGTTCGTACCCTTTTTATGTTTAGTGAAAAGCAACCTCGTATAATGGTTTTGTTAAAGTAATCCACTGTAACGTTCCAAAGAAAACTCAGCAATGTAGAAAAATGAAATATAGTTTATTAACGTGATCAGAACAGAAATGTTATTGACACAATGGTGAAGTACTAATTTCTTGCTTACACAAAGTAGTGAGTATCCTTTTATGAAAATGTATATCCAACATGAAAAAGTATCCAACAGAAGAAAATATAAACTGGTGTACTTAGAAAACTAACTTGTCTACTTAAAATCTTGTCAAGTTGAAATAAACTTGTCTTGATAATCTCAAAGACGAAGTTCTGTAAAAATCCTCTCGCCTAATGAATCCTAAAAATCTGTAAAAGCCTATCTATCGCCCACGTCTCTCCTTTATATATGTGGCGAGAGGTTTTATTTGACTGTAGGATCAGTATAGTACTGAAAATTACAGAAATAGAATTTCTGCAGAAAATGGTGAAGTCCCAGTGTCTGAGAGAACTACTGGTATCACAAATTAGTTACGGCTGTGAATGTTCTGATCTCGAAAACAATAGTAGAGAGGAGACCGACATAAAGCGCCACCTCCGCTGTGTAACTAACTGTGATATTAATAAACAAGGAAACAGATTTTACTTAACTAAGATAAAATTGACAAGTCGTTCAAATACAATTTCCTTCTTATTTATTTAGTATATACACTATCTACTCTTGTGCTGAAGGGTGAATGTTGAAAAATGGAATGTAATGGAATTGTAAGTTTACAAGTGATTTACAAATATTTATTTTATATTTATATATATATATATATATATATATATATATATATATATATATAAATATATATATATATATATATATATATATATATATATATATATATATATATATATATATATATATATATATATATATTACATCAAGTTTTCCCATTATAGGAACAAAAAAAAAATTATATCAGCTGTGCTGTTATTTAATTATAGTACATGGATCAGCTGTGCTGTTAATTAAGGATATAACACTTCTCAGCTATGCTGTTAATTTTGTCTCTTGCTATGTTAAGTCACTTTCTCATCACTGACAGTTTCTATGCTCACAATGCTGACAGAAATGGTACGAATGTGTACTCATCTCTTAAAACGTTCTGTTCTCCTTAGTTTGGTTCACACCACTCCTGCTGAGGCTCGTTACTTTAGCCCACCCAAGACTGAGGGGGACTAAAGATGTAGCTTCTGTACAATCTCTATGCTCCTGAGAAGTTCCAGGCAGCGGGATTGACTCGAACATACGACCTCAGGTTTTTAGGACAAAAATAAACCTGTAACAAAGCAAAAATAGGGGCTAATTTCTGTCCTCAAGCCCACCTATTTCTAGTGTGAGTGAAATGAGCGTGTCTCAGATGTATGCATGTAGGATGAATGACAACATGGCTCAGTATGATTTAGCAATAGCGAGACAAGACATGTGTCTACTTGCAAAGCATTCTTTCTGATAAACTAATACATGGATACATTCAATAATATAGATTCAATACATGAATACATTTAATACATGAATACATCCCATAATATAAATCAATACATGAATAAATCCAATAATGTCCTTCCCCCTATACTATACCACGCCCTCTCTGACAAGTGCTATACTAGCTGGTAACATATATCCTAATAATATTGTTATGATCTATATGATAGTAGTATATGAGACGAGGACTGTTTGGTGATATATCAGGTGGGAGTTATAGGAGACAATAGATTGGAGTTAGATGCGACAATAGATTGAGTGCTGACAAGGACTGTTTTGGTTATATTGCAGTTGGTCTTATCTGAGACAATAGATTGAAGTTATAGACTGACAATAGATTGAGTCCTAACAAGGACTGTTATGGTTATATTTGCAGTCGGAGTTAGATGAGACAATAGATTGAGTCCTAACAAGGACTGTTTTGGTTATATTGCAGTTGGAGTTAGATGAGACAATAGATTGAGTCCTAACAAGGACTGTTTTGGTTATATTGCAGTTGGTCTTATCTGAGACAATAGATTGAGTTATAGGAGACAATAGATTGAAGTATGAGTCCTATTAGTCTTCGTCTATTCAATCCTAATAGGAAATACAATCATTATACTTAATTCCCCCAAGATACAATCAGTAACCTGATAGGTAGTATAAATGACACACAACAAATACCAACGGTTATCGTAAATATATTTACCCTCCTAAGATTTTAAACTGGCCAGGTTTTGACGCGACTTAGCGAAGTAGGTTGCAGGTCGATGCCCTCAGGTAAGCAATGAATCACAGTGACAGGTTCTTCCTCTTCAGTCGGTCGGTCTGGCTTCGTTTTTGGTGTTGCGTGTTTAGCATAAAATCCGCCCGATTATATAGGCAAGTAAATACTTGAGGAAAGCTTTCGGTTGGTTCCTGGCGGAACAAGTTGATTGGTTTCCTCCGGTTTAGTCTCAAGCGCTGTACAGTCTAATTTTATTCAGTTTAAATCCGCCATCTTGCGTGAACATGATGGCCGTTAATTTATTCTGTCTCAGAGACTGGTGAACGGTGCAAGTTGATTGGTTGAAGCAAATCTGTATCTCGACATAGTGATTAACAAAGTAGTGGGTTACACTTCGTTTCACGACAATATACTATTTCTTCTTTTTTCCCCGCCAATTTTCACACGGTGCTTTATTTTTTACACGGTACAAAACATCTACATTTGCACACGCTTTCTCAACTTTTCGACTTTTTTGACACGGCTCTCTCTCTAACAACAGAAAAAAACTCAGATTAGCAACTTCTCACAAAACTTTCCATTCAGAAACATGCATTTACTATTTTGTTGTTCTGGGACAGCTTCTCTCAAAGCCGTGAACTTTTCATGATACTGTGTTTTGTGCACAAATGTCTTACCTGCTTTTAACGTTGTTATTCTCATTCTATGTGGTTTTAACACGTATTAATGGTAGTGTATGTCAAGCGGTCACACAGGGTCTCGATGGTTTCAGTCGTTGCAAGGGCTGTATGGGGTCGAGCAATGTCATGTTGCAAAAGGACACCTTCACTCAAAAGTCCACGTCGTTTGGATTTGATTGCGGGTCGAAGATGATTCCTGAGAAGCTATGTATACGTGGCACTGGTGACAGTGTTGGCCCTTGGCATGTAGTGCTCTAAAATAACGCCTCGTTCATCCCAAAAGAGAGGCAGCATTACCTTCCCTGCAGATGGCTGCGTGCTGAACTTCTTCGTTTTCGGCGAGGACGGATGGCGCCATTCCTTGCTCGCTCGCTTTGTTTCAGGTTCGTGGTAGTGAACCCAAGTTTCGTCACCAGTAACAATTCTTGATAGGAAACCACCACCTTCTGTTTCGAATCGCCGCAAAAGTTCTTGACAAGCATCACAGCGACGTTGTTTTAATTCTGGAGTAAGCTGCCGTGGCACCCACCTTGCAGACACTTTGTGGTACTGTAGCACATCAGAGATGATGTGGTGTGCTTAACCGTGACTGATGTCAAGATGTGTGGCAATATCATCCACAGTCAATCGGCGGTTTCCCTGTACGAGTCGTTCAACGGTTGCTATCGATTCTGGAGTCACTACTCTGTGTGCCTGACCCGGTCGTGAACAATCTGTCACAGAAATCACGCCGTTTTTTTAACATTGTACACCATTCATTCACCTGCGACCTTGACATGCATGCATCACCGTACTTGAGCTTCATTCGCCGATGAATTTCTATTGGTTTCACCCCTTCGCTGATCAAAAATTGAATAAAACGCTGCTGCTGTTTGGTGCATTCCACTAGCGGGGCGGCCATCTTTAAAACGTCATTATGACGTCACCTTATGCGTCATCACCGCGATGGCGCGTGCATGACACTCGAGACATCCAGGACAACAATATTGGCAAGTTACAATATAATGGCATCATTATTCTTATTGTTATAACATATTTCCGGTTTTCACTTGACTCACCCTCGTACTAACTGGTTATTATTTGTCGCATTATTCTCATAATCCGTGTCTTATCTATATGTATTTTCAGACTCACGTCTGGTGACCTCCATTTAAGTATTCTAATTCTGTCCTGCATCTGGTTACGGTTATGGGACAGAAGGCCAGGTCATTGGCATTTAGGAATCCTAAAGCTAACCCTAAACCACAACTTGAATTCTAACCCTAACGACGTTGGCGACTGATAAGGGTTACATCGAAGAACATGTCACAATGCTCTTCATTTCAACCCATTTTTTAATGTATTACTTAAGATATTTAGTTAAAAACATTTAATAATGCAGCAAGTTTATTATATCTGAAAGATACCAATATGCGGCGGGAAGGGCGGGGGGCAACACTGACCGGTTTCGTGAATCTTTATTTATTTATTCTTTGACTCGACTATACGTCGGGGTACTTATTTTTAAGGTTAAAAAATGGGATTAAATTTCTTGACGTATACTCGAGTATATACGGCATGTTATAATGCTGATTCCACGCGTCCGTGTACACGCAAAGACAGTGTAATAATGTGTTGTGCACGTGACTGCAAAATCAGATGCAGAACGGAAAAGAAGAAGGGTATAAATCTTTTTACTTTCTTGGCCAGCGGGGCCCTTGATTAAAAGGAGGACTTTCTTCTCCTGAATGTATGTCACTGTGTATCTCTCCCTCCTTTGACTCTCTCTCTCTCTCTCTCTCTCTCTCTCTCCATTTCTTCACTTACGATACTGGAGGTACAGCTTTGTGGACACTGTCATATCGTATTGACGGAGTTCCCTGGTGCAGCTGGGAATCTGAGAAGATCAACGGCTCGCAAAGCGAAACAGCAAAGTGTGTGGCGCACTAGAGGCATGTCGGACATAGAAAAAGACAATGGCTAGCCACCGTGGAAGAGATTGGGGCCTTACCACGTACTTCCTACAGAAAGTAATGGAATCACAACAACAAGATAAGAACCGATATGTAGAGAACTCTCTGTCCCCTGGGGAAGAATCTACTGTACAAATTAACAGGGAAGAGGCAACTCCTCTAATGAGTAAGGAAGTACATAATGACGAGTGTTCCTTAAATTCTGTTGAAAGGGAGCATTCTGAGAAAGACCACCTAAAAACTAGTAGGAGAAGCCTAAAAATAGGAACATGGAATGTTAGAACTTTAAACGGAGAAGGAAAGCTGGACAATCTTATATTAGAGGCAACCGACATGAAACTCGATATACTGGGAGTTGCAGAGGCAAGACTTTTGGATACAGGCTACATAACAAGAGACCAGTACACGCTTATACACTCAGGAGGAGAAAAAACACGAAAGAGGGGTAGGAATGTTGATAAAGAAGGAGTTAGAAAAATACGTATGTGGATACTGGACACACAATGACAGAATGATGTTACTAAAGATGAGAGCAAAGCCATTCGACATATCAATCTTACAAACTTATGCACCAACTGAAGATTACAGCGAGGAAGAAATAGAAGAATACTATGAAGAGCTACAACACACACTTAAACCAGTCAAATCTACAGATGTGTTGATAGTAATGGGTGATATGAATGCAAAAGTAGGAAAAGGAAAATACAAGAAAATAGTAGGACAGTATGGATTAGGGACAAGAAATGATAGAGGAGACAGACTTATCCAGTTCTGTGAAGAAAACCAGCTGGTCATATGTAACACCTTTTTTGAACATCACCCAAGGAAATTATACACATGGAAAAGCCCAGGAGATGTAACACGTAATCAAATCGACTATATCATGATAAAACATAGATTTAAGAACAGTGTCACAAGTGCAAAGACACATCCTGGCGCCGACATAAATTCAGATCACAATCCAGTTGTCATCAAAGTAAATATAAAGCTGAAAAGAGCAGGAAACAGAAGACAGGAGGAACCCCAGATAGAAATATCAGCGCTGAAACAACCAGATATAAAACAGAAATATTTAATCGAAGTCAAAAATAAATACCAACAGTTATTGACAGAAAGCATGGAGCAGTATAGAAGAGAAAACCCAGAAGAAAAAGCAACCGCAAAATGGGAATGCTTAAAAACAAGCATACAATCAGCAAATGCAAATTTACCTAAAAAGGAGTCTAAGAAAAATCAAATTTGGATGACAGATGACATCTTGAATAAAATGGCAGAAAGAAAGAAAGCAAAAAATACTCCAGAATATAAAACAATAGACAATGACATACGTACTATGTGTAGAGAAGCAAAAAGAACGGTGGATAGAAACAAAATGTAAGGAAATAGAAGACTTGGAAGCGAAGCACATGACAAGAGATATGCATGAAGAAATAAAGAAATTATCAAATCGGTCGCGGTTTGCACAAGGAGGAAGCTGTATCAAGAACAAAAATGGTGTAATATTACTTGATGAGAAAGACATATCAAACAGATGGGCAGAATACGTAAAAGAACTATTCGAGGACAACAGAGGTAAAAAACCATCACCAGATTCTAATGAAGGCCCACACATTCTCAGATCAGAAGTAGAGAATGCCATTCATATGATACAAAAAGGAAGATCAGCAGGCATGGATAACATAAACATTGAAATGATAGAAGCTCTGGAGAGCTTTGGTATAGATACAATCACAGAAAATATGCAATGATATATACAATACAGGATATTTACCACACGACATGAAGACATCAGTTTTTATAACATTGCCCAAAAAACCAAATGCAACAGAATGTTCAGACTTCAGAACAATCAGCCTGATGAGTCATGCAATTAAGATACTGCTCAAAATCATACAGGAAAGAATAAAAAGTAAAGTAGACAGCGAAATCCAAGAAGAACAGTTTGGGTTTAGACGGAACAGTGGAACAAGAGAGGCAATATTTTGCCTAAGAAGATTAGCAGAAAAATATACAGAGGTCCAAAAAAGTATGTATATGTGCTTCATTGACTATAAGAAGGCTTTTGACAGAATCCATCATGAGAAAAATAATTGAATGCCTCAAAGACATAGGTATTGATGGAAAAGATATAAGAATATTCAGTAACCTTTATTGGGAGCAAACTGCCACAGTAAGATCGGGAAGGAATTATTCACCATACATAGACATAAAAAGAGGTGTCAGACAAGGTTGTGTGCTGTCCCCCTGCCTATTTAATTTATACACCGAAAAAATTTTCAAACAGATACAGGAAATACCAGGACTGAACATCAGTGGAAGATCAATAAACAACCTTAGATATGCAGATGATACCGTGTTGTTAGCTGAAAGCGAACAGGAGTTACAAGAACTAGTGAAGCAAGTGAACAGTATAAGTCATGAATATGGACTCGACATTAATATTGAGAAAACTAAAACTATGATAATTAGCAAAACAGACGATAAACCCACATTAAAGATAAGCGTAAATGGGAAAATCCTGGAACAAGTCAAGAGCTACGTATATCTTGGTCATATAATAACAGAAGATGGCAGATGTGAAACAGAAATCAAGAAGAGAATAGGAATGGCCAAAGCTACATTCAACAACATGAAACATATACTGACATCCAAACAGTTATCTCATAAATTAAAACTGAGAATCATAAAGTGTTATATATATTCTGCATTTCTGTATGGTGCAGAAACATGGACGATGAATAAGCATTTGGAAGAAAGAATTGAGGCTCTTGAAATGTGGATATATAGAAGAATGGGGCGTATCTCATGGAAAGAGATGAAAACAAATAAGGAGGTCCTAGAAAATCTAGGTATGAAAAGAGAACTAATGAGAGAGGTAAAAGTTCGGCAGCTAAAATACTTTGGCCACATAAAAAGGCATAACACCTTGCAGAAGACCATAACAGAAGGGAGAGTTGAAGGTAAACGTGCAAGGGGAAGACAGCGCTATAAGTGGGAAGATAACATCAAGAGATGGACGGGAAAGAGTCTATCAGAGTGTACCACCAAGACAAGAGACAGAAGACGTTGGAGATCCATTACAGCCAACCTCCGTTGTGGAGATGGCAACTGATGATGATGATAAAAGCCGGTCTGCCTAGCCCTATGTTTGAACCCTGGTTTACCGGCGTAATCTATTCGAAGTGTCGATTGATTTGTGGGTGTCTTTATTTATAGTCGCCACAGGTTGATAACATGCCAGAGGGATAAGATTACAGATAAAAGAAATCTATATTTCTTAATTGTTCAGTAAATAAATAGCGTAAAGCAGAATTATACGCATTTTATTATAATATATAATAATATACTTGGGTGGCTAATATGTCTCTCTCTCTCTCTCTCTCTCTCTCTCTCTCTCTCTCTCTCTCTCTCTCTCTCTCTCTCTCTCTCTCACACACACTTCGTTGTTGTCAGTTGTAACCTTCCATTTTGCTCTATTTCTACAGATTTTACTTTCATGGCACACCCTAATCCTTTCACGCCTGATAACTAAGAAGATTTAGCTTACATTGTGTTGTTATTACTGTCGTCATAACCACAAAGACTTGGCTTACATTGTGTTGTTATTACTGTCGTGATATATATGATAGGATATATGCCCCCGGGATTCACCGAAAGGGGGGTGGAGAATGATGAATCCACAGGTGATTTATTGGAAGCGACCAGGCAAGGTACACGGACTTTGACTTGTGACCAACGGCTGGAATTTCCATGTGCCTGTGGTAGGAGATTCTCTACACAGAAAGGCATGAGAATCCACAGAACGAAAAAGGGGCGTGGGAGCTCATCAGGGGGAGATCAACGGCGCTCTGTTGATCAACAGCGCTCTGTTTCGACGGGTGAGACGTTAGAAGAACTCAGCAGGAGTCAATCCACAGCGCTGAGTACATTCAAGTTGATCTGCCTGATGATGATCTCACACACTTCTTGGACGGGAAAAGAAATGCAATCAAGTTTCCACCTGCCAGTGCAAAAGGGCTTTGGGAAATAGAAGAGATCAGGAAACAGAAGAAGCATGCCCGAAAACAGTTCAAGAACTTCCGCAGAGAAAGAAGGCTTACGACAGGTTTGGGAGCACCTGAAAGGCCAACATAATGCCCTTTGTAGAGCAGAAAGATTGTGCAGGAAGAGAAGGAAGACACAGATGGATAGGGAAAGATTCTCCAGGCAGCCCTTCAAGTTCGCCAAAGACCTGTTTCAGCAGCCACGGTCGGGAACGCTAAACATCAGGAAAGAAGACCTGGAAGAACACCTTAGAATGACCTATTCAGATGGTCGCAAAGATGAGCCACTCAGCAGCATGGCAGGCCTTAGATGGCCAAGTAAGCCAGGAGCTGAAATCAACACCAAGCCCCCAACAATGCAAGAAGTAGAAAGCATTGTCCAGAAAGCACGGTGCAAGTCAGCTCCAGGTTCTAAAGGTGTCCCATATGTTGTGTATAAGAGATGCCATGAAGTGCTCAAACGACTGCTCCGTTTGCTAAAAAGTGCGTGGAAAACCCAACTTATAAGCAAAGAATGGAGAAAGGCGGACGGAGTCGACATCCCGAAGGAACAAAATTCCACAGGCATCAGTCAGTTCAGGCCAACCTCACTACTTAATGTGGAAGGGAAGATATTCTTCTCAGTGATGGCGAAAAGGCTCACCACATACCTCCTGGAAAATTGGTACATTGACACTACCATACAGAAAGGAGGTATCCCAGGTACACCAGGGTGTCTAAGAGCATGCCACAATGATCTGGGAAGCAATTCAAAAGGCAAAGTCTGACAGAACAAACCTCCATGTACTCTGGTTGGATCTAGCGAATGCTTATAGATCCGTTCCACACCAGATGTTGTGGCAGTCCCTAGGAATGCATCATGTTCCACAAGAAACCAAAGCAAATTCTGACACAACCTAGGAAAGTTCAAACTATGGTGTCTCCTGTTCATGTTGATACCTACATTGCTGTGGCTACTGCTTATATATGAAATAAGCACCAGTACAGTGGAAGCTATAAAGCAGAAGGTCAACAAGTTCATGAGGAAATGGCTAGGGGTACCATCAGGTCTGTCAAACGTAGCACTGTACTGCAAAGAGTCAAAACTTGCGCTTCCCTTCAAGTCAGTTGTTGAAGAGTACAAAGTGGGAAAGGCAAGACTCACGATGATGCTGTGCGAGTCAGCAGATGACGTGGTTAAGTCCATTCAGCCCACACTGAAAACGGGAAGGAAGTGGAAAGTGGAAGAAGCTGTTGATGCTGCCCAAGAGTCGCTCAAGCTAAGGGAGGTAATCGGATACACACAGACGAATAGACGGGGATTTGGCCATGGAAACATCCGCTGGTGGTCCAAGGCATCAAGCAGGGAGCGCAGAGACATGGTAGTTCAGGAGATACGAGGAGCTGAGAATGATAAGAGGTTGCAAAAAGCGGCGCAGCAGGCCTAGCAAGGCCAATCGACTACATGGGAAGGAGCCCTGCAAAGGTCCTTGACATGGAATGATATATGGCATATGGCACCTCTTAGTTCAGCTTCATTATTAGATCAATGTATGACTTCCTGCCATCGGTCACAAACCTTGTGAGATGGGGAAAGTTAGATGATGAGCAGTGCCCCCTGTGCCAGGAGAGGCAGACACTTGAACACGTGTTCTCATCTTGCAAGGTGTCATTGGGGCAAGGGCGATACACATGACACCACAACAAAGTGCTAAATGAGCTGGCTGCGACAACAGACCTGGTAAGGATGAAGGCGAATAGCAAAGTCAGGCCGAGCACCGAAAAAACATACTTTCTGAGAGCAGGGAAGTCAGCACACCCCAAACCGAGTAAGTCAGGTAGCAGTTTACAATCTCTGCTTGACTGTGTAAATGACTGGGAGATGGCGGTAGACCTACCTGGAAGAGAGGCATATCCAGCCAGTATCAGAAAATCTCGAAGACGGCCGGATAAAGTGCTGCATTCTTCATCATCGGATCAGGTTATATTGATTGAACTGACTGTGACATTTGAATCCGGATTGGACGAGCAATATTCGTTCAAAGCGGCAAAGTATAGTGATCTGGCCGCGGATCTGAGACACGATGGGTTTACTGCAAGGGTCATGGCTGTTGAGGTGGCTGCATCAGTGTATGATTTATTGAAACTGTTGGGGCTGAGGGGACAGGCGAGAACAAGGGCACTGAAGAGGCTTAGTGAAACTGCGGAAAAGGCATCACGCTGGCTGTGGATAATCGGCAAAGGGCTATGGAGCTCAGGTCAGTAAACTCACAGGAGGCTGAGACACTTGGGAGTCATGACCCAAGTGGGCCCGCCCCCCTTAGAGTGTTAGGGAGAATAATGGGCCGAAACACTTGTTCGACGGGGGGACCGCTTCTGATGATCAGATTGTCTCCTGTTGTATCGCTCTGTATAGAGTTTCCTATCATCGTGATAACCACGAAGACTTGGCTTACATTGTGTTTTTACTATCGTCATAACCACGAAGACTTGGCTTACATCGTGTTGTTATTACTGTCGTCATAACCACGAAGACTTGGCTGACGCTGTTGATGTGCTGCTACAGTGATGACTTCTAACAAAAGTAAATGAAACTGCCGGAAATGGAAAGCAAAACGTTTGCTTTGAAGGCAACCATTCTACCCACTAAACCACCGTGGCGCTTTGGTAATATGTGTGTGTGCTTTTTTTTTAAAGTGCCAGCAAGATAAATAGATAAATGTATTCTTTAGAGTCACAAAATTATGGTAATAAAATATTTTTTACGTCAATACACACTGATCAATGCATCATTCGGCTGATCACTGCTTCCTTGAAACGCATGCACGTTGACGTCTGAGTGTGCTGGAAGAAAATTTAGTTGTCAAGGGATGTAACTGATTGCCCTTGCTTGGATTTGCAGCTATTTGATGACAAATGTTTCGACATTTGTTTAATGTATTTCCAATCGATAACGGTGAGGATATAAAAATTTTAAAATAGAGGATATACACTTTTTAAAGTGGAGGATATACACATTTTTTAATTGAGGATACAATTTTTTTTTTAAATAGAGGATATAAAAATGTTAAAATAGAAGATATAACTATTTTAAAATAGAGGATATACAAATTTTAAAATAGAAGATATAACAATTTTAAAATAGAGAATATAACAATTTTAAAATAGAGAATATAACAATTTTGAAATAGGAGAAGGCTTTCCAATCACCCTGTATTATTTGTACGTATGCTATTCTCATTTCAAAGTGGGATCAGTGTCGTACGGTAGGTTAATTAGTTTATTGGGCCCAGTCTAGGTAAAAGACTAAAGGTTGACTGATACACGAGAATGTATAGAAAATAGGTTTCACAGGTGGTAGGTTGAGGGAAAGATTTGTCTCTGGAGTGAGCAGGTTTCTCTCATCCAGCCTATCCGTACAACTATGCTTTGTTACAAGACAGTCTTTGCCTCCCTATCTAAAATAAGAACAGGTTACTCTACACACACACAACAATGTGTGACAACAAGACACACAGACGTAAAAAAAAAACTAAGGATAAATGGGTATGAGTCTGACCAACTGTGACGTAGAGTATGAAAATTGAAGTCCCTGAATTGATAGATGATAAAGGATAGTAGCCTCGAATAGCATCGCAGCCCCTGGAATTTGTGTGAAACACAATAGTCAACGTGGATTCCACGCGGGCTTATTAGTATGCGTGATTTCCACGTGGATTTTACCAACGTGGGATAATTAATATGATAAACCGTTATCAGGCGAGGGTCCAGGACATCGCTTTGTCTTAAAGGGGAGGTTAAGCCACGCCTTCTGCCTTACCTTAGAGCGATCTAAATCAACTACCTCCTTCACCTTTCTTTCTTACTGCCTAGTAGGGCGTTGCAAAAGTCCAACGAGGAAAGCGGTTATCGATCAAAGAGGCAGTGGTGGTCCCAGAACGGACGAAGCAGTTTCACGGCGTCGTTTAACACCTCAGTGTGAACCAGAGAATCGCTCGCAGACTGAGACGAACGGGGAATAGACTAGCGGAAAGATAGTTGGGTAATAGAGCGGGGACAGGCGGCGCAGAATCAGAAAAGTTCCCTGATTTCAAAAAAGTTGTGAACTTTCGCGTGTCCCCCTGATCCTTCAATTCTTTAATTATATATTGAGACCACCGAAGAATGCGTTTATCATTTGCGCCAGAGAGTTTGATGAAAGTACTAGCTATATAGAACAAGATTTCCTGTGCATATCTTCTATATTGGAGTCTAAAAATTCATTCTGTTTGGCCAGTGGTAATATATTAGTTTCAAGTGATCAGTGGTCTAGTTCTTTCATTTTATTTCACTGGATTTTGTGTTAATTTAAACCTATTAAATTAACCCATCTCAAAAGTTTCCAGTTGTAAATTAAATGATATATCTATACGTTATTTCCCAATATAATAGATGCTTAAATTAATTTAGGAGCCGTTAAGGGATTTATAACAAACTAATACAGTTTAGTTCTGTATATACGTGTGTTTTTAACCATTAGACTCGTGGAGAGTTTTTCTTAAAGATATAACTGAATATGCTAGTGTTTAAAATAATCTTAACTGTAAACTTAGCATGCGTCAGAATATGATTAGTATTGAGTGTATGATTTCATGTTTTCTATTTTTTCACATAGGATGATCATATACCTTTGCATCCCAGAAATTATAGAGTCCTCCAGACTCGGTTCTTCTATTATCCAGAATTTTATGAACCTTTTAAATATAATCTTCTTGTGGCGGCCTGTGCGGTCTCGCTCTCTAAATTTACATGAGATAAAGCAACATAAGAACATTTAAAACTCATAAAGCAATAAATTATGTAAATTAACTGGAGAAGAACAATTGCCAGAAGCGATATATATATATATATATATATATTATATATTATATATATATATATAGTATATATATATATATATATATATATATATATATATATATATATATATAATTTTTACTGCTCTACTGTGGTAAAGAATATATTCTTGTACACTGATAGTCCTGTTGTTTTCCACTGGATTTAACCCCCCCCCCCCCCCCCCCCCCCCCACCCCCCCCCCCCCCCCCCCCCCCCCCCCCCCCCCCCCCCCCCCCCCCCCCCCCCCCCCCCCCCCCCGCCCCCCCCCCCCCCCCCCCCCCCCCCCTCCCCCCCCCCCCCCCCCCCCCCCCCCCCCCCCCCCCCCCCCCCCCCCCAAAGAAAACATAACTCACTGTTCAGTCTTTGTCAACACGCTATAGAAGTTGCCCACCACCAGCGGTGAAAATCCAGGAGACCACTACCTTCTCATAACTATACATGTGACAGTGCCATCCCATAGAAACTTTAGTTAAAAAGCAAACAAGAACACTAATGCTTCCCCTTCCAGCGATTACGGGAAAATTTGCTAAACGCCAAACCCGCTAGTCTGGGGCTGGAAAACGAAGGAAAAGACTCATACAATTATTGAGTATTTACTTGCCTGTTTGTGTTATTCTATGGAGTGCCAGATTCAACGATCGGTAAGTGTGAATGGGTGTGAGGCCATCGCTAGCGTGCATGAATGAACGATATATATTAGCAAAACTTATAATTCTCTTTACTTGGTAAATATCTTTATACTGTATTCCTTGTATTGTTCTCTTTAAGTGGGATTGCTTACCTTTGCTTATTTCCCCTCCCTTAATCTGCTTAGTCAAGGGATAACTTGGAGAATACTAGGACTCTGTTCCTACACCCCATACCAAATATTGTAAAACCCCCTATCAGAATAAATTAATCTATTTTTGGGTTAAATTATCTCTTTCTGATAACCACTTGTCTTTGGACTATGTTTTTCTTGTCTATACAAGCGGGAAGGGCATATTGGAATACTACATGCTAAATGTTGTGATTTTGGTTTAATGATAATAAACACCATAAACCCTAAATTACTGTGTTGGCCGACCCATTACCCAATATATGTTATATGTAGTTTGTATTCACGTTTGTGTGTTTGAAGCATAAAATTGGTGTGTGTACATGAGTGTTGAGTAACTGGCAAAAATTGTTTAGCCGGGAGAGGTTTAGGAGTCTACAGATAAATAAAATTGTCGTAAGATAGGCAGATCGGAGAAATTACCCGATTTCAGAGACTGTCCTTACTCTTTTCTGCACCCTTGTGAATCAACTATTTCTTAACCCTTACTATCACAGAGCCTTCACCATCATTCTTCACTCGAACGGGACCACTATTTCTAAGACCTATCTCAAATAAAATTACGACACCAACACACAAAGTTAAGTTTTCGTGTTGTTTATTATCACTAAACAGTTTACAACATCAAGTTAACCAAAGGTATCAAGAAAATCATTTACATATAGAGGAAATAAAGAAGAATGGTACGCCTTCACCGTATAAAGGAAAATAACCCAAAGAAAATATTAACCCAAAGGTTGAAGGTTAGCACTAGGTTTACAGAATAACAATATTGGGCCAATATATGACCAAGTAAAGTAAACAAAATCAAACCACCAAAAAATTAATAATACTTTCCAGCAACAATAAAATCAACACACGCTCTCTCATTCATGTGGCCACCTCTCACACTCTTACATATTTTGTATTCTTCCCTTGGGTCTGTGGTATCCCTTGGTAAATTTATTCCACGAACATAATCCATATTTTACTGATGATTAGTGTATCACCCCCAGCTGTCGAGGACACAAATTGGCCCCAGTTCATCCCCCCCCCCCCCCCCCCCCCCCCAAATGAGGTGAACGCCGAATAAGTTAAGGTCCACGATGAATCCTAGAAATAATATAAATCATAATGGGTTGTCTTCACTGTTCTAAAACAGCTAGCACTGTTCCTCCGATGTGTGCACAGGGGAATGTGATTCTAGATACAGGAACTACAACTGAATAATTTCGTTGCGACAAGTCTTGCAGTGTTGAGGGCGGGCGGGGAAAACAGTCTTGTTTCCCGCTCGGGCTGGAACGTCTATTTGGATATAGGGTTTACTACAAATATTGAATATGTGAGGGTCCTTTGTGGTTTACCATTTAAGAGAGGGGATTACTTATAGTGTTCTGGAATAATCTGGTGCTACAAATGTTACAAATGATGATGATGGATTTTCTATCGGCCGACTCTTTGCCAGAGGGCCACTCCTGCACAGTGTATTGATTTGTACTCCACTGGGATTACAACTGTCAGGTGTTGGGGAAAATAATAATAATGTTTCCAGGTATACACCACATGTGTGCTGTTAAAATAATATTTCTGGATTTAGTAAGTCCAGCAGTTAAATTACAGTCACACCGTATAATCAGATAGTATACACTTCTAGCATGAAATGGAATAAGGAAACGAAAAAGACCGCTGGTCGTCTACTTGAGGATCAGGTCTGCGAAAAAATACAAGAAACATTTGTGGGAAAATGCTACCACTCTATGTAAATATATATATATATATATATATATATATATATATATATATATATATATATATATATATATATATATATATATATATATATATATATATATATATATATATATATATATATATATATATAGACGGGGGCACGACAGTCTCTCGTCAGCTCTGTCACTCCTGACGAATTTAAAAGATACACGGTGTTTTCCCTACGCCTTACACGCAGACATCGCTGGCCGCGGAAATGGGTAGGACTGAGCCGATGAAGACTCCCCCGCCCCTTCTCGCGGCTGGCAGTCACACGCACAGTGTGCTATTTATTATTTTTCTCACAATGCGCCACGTACACCTTATCACCTATCATTTAGTAGCTAGTAAATTGTCGGTGTCTGTTAATTTGTCGTATGGCATAAAAAAAATAATAGACGCTATAATAACAATAATTATAAAATGAAATATAAACAGTATTTTATCCCTCCCACTATCAGCCGTCTAGCCTCTAAGTCTGGTCTGGTAAACCGTCTTGTTTCAGCTATGTAGCGTCGGTGATGTGATCTAACATTTTAATTGAATATCTGGTTATGAAACTCGCTACGCGTTATTTTATTTAATTCGCCTTACTAGCAAAGAAAAAGATCTAAGTGAAGTATTTAACTGTATGTTTAAAGTATTTAAGTGTTTAACTTTAAATGCTATCACTGTAAAATACTTCTAACACTTAGAACTATTTACCAGAAAATCCAGAATGAAAATCTCCACAAATCACTTTTTAACCAATAATCCAAAAGAAATGGTTATGTCTACGCGCTAGACTTTCTTCTCAAATGCTGACTGACACTGATGGTCGGGTTAAAGAAAACAGCAATATATATATATATATATATCATTGGATTTCTTTCATCTCTAATGGCGTTATTTCGCACTACTGTGTAGGACAAAAATTCAGAAGCAGAGATGCAAGATAAGGCTTACGGAAAGTTTCGGTCTTCCAGAGGTTCTCATCTGGAGTGGTGACCGACATCAAAAGACTTTCTGCTCTCCTAGCGGTTTTACCTGTAGAATGCTCGTGTTCCGAGATCAACGGATATTAGGGATTTTTAGATTTCCCCTGAGCAAACTTCAAAGGGTCAGTTCCGCCTTTCTCACGTGCTGTCTGTCTGTCAAGTATTATACGATTGACAGATGAGTGAAAAGGAGTAAAATAAAGCGTGATTTGTTTCCTGTTATGACTGACAGGTAAACGAAGATTGTAAACACTGCGTTAGTCCGGAATGAGGTCGGGGACAAAAGGTGAGCTAGCAGAATTAGAGACAGTTGGTATGATGCATGTTTTAGCTACCAAATCAGAGAGCAGCTATAAGGTTACAATAATATGTCAGATTACTGTAGGCTCTTTTTCCATTACACGTCACAATCAGTAATAAGAAAATGACGCATTGGAAGAAAATGTATCATATCAAAGTGGGATCAGTAATAAGAAAACGACTGATTGGAAGAAAAAGTTTCATTTCAAAGTGGGATCAGTAATAAGAAAACGAATGATTGGAAGAAAAAGTTTCATTTCAAAGTGGGATAAGTACTAAGAAACCGACTGATTGGAAGAAAAAGTTTCATTTCAAAGTGGGATAAGTAATAAGAAAACGACTGATTGGAAGAAAAAGTTTCATTTCAAAGTGGGATAAGTACTAAGAAACCGACTGATTGGAAGAAAAAGTTTCATTTCAAAGTGGGATAAGTAATAAGAAAACGACTGATTGGAAGAAAAAGTGTCATTTCAAAGTGGGATATGTAATAAGAAAACGGCTGATTGGAAGAAAAAGTGTCATTTCAAAGTGGTATAAGTACTAAGAAACCGACTGATTGGAAGAAAAAGTTTCATTTCAAAGTGGGATAAGTCATAAGAAAACGACTGATTGGAAGAAAAAGTGTCATTTCAAAGTGAGATGATTATAAGAAAATGATTGACTTGAAAACAAAGAAGTGTCCTTTTAATGTTAAATGGGTAAAACCGTAGTACAGATCACACATATTGTAGCAGACCCTCTTATCATAACAGAGCATACTTTAGTGTCTGGGACGCTTCAGTCTAAGCAATGTGAAGTAAAAAGGGAGGAGGACAAAAAGTGTGATCCAAGGGCTGGGGAGGACATAGGAAGGTATTAGTCAATGTGTGACATTTAAATTATTGTTCCAACTGTGGAAAATGGAGGATGGCAAACGAGAGGTTCCGCGCTTTAACATTAACATAACAACAATCGATGACCTTTGACAGTGTCTAAATGTCATTAGCTGTATGAAGAGGCTGCGAGTGCCAAAGCAATTAGGCATAAAATCAACCGAATGGAAAGGGGTGGTTGTATGGAGGGCAATTATAATGAGTTATCGCAATGAATACTATTGAGCCATCTGTCGTGGATTGTCTCCCTTGATCTGCCGTAGTGGTCCACGAATGTGGCCAATAAGTTATAGTACAGGGTGAGTTTATCAAAGGTCAAACCTTCGCTCAAGACTTATCCTTGGCAGTGATACAGAAAGGAGGGTTATTCTCTTATTTTAGGGAGTCTCGCAGGTATTTTAGGATGGAAATTACAAAAACTGAGTTCTCTCGGTTCTTGTAAAATGTGTAATGTGTATCCCCCGCCCATTTTTGTAAGATAACTAATGTTGTTATTGAGCGCCCCCCCCCCCTCCCCCCGGCCAAAGATAATTCAACAAAGTATAATTAATATGTTAGCTCTGTATATTATGCATTTATAATGAGAAATATGGGTGCAGACATCAACTTCCAATCAACCACGTTTATCAATTCCAACTAAGGATTTATATTTACACATGTATCAACAAGTATCTCTCTCTCTCACTTCCATTTCTCTCTAGTTCCAGGTGTACACTCACAGACCACAAATATGGCTGAAACAAGTCAAAAAGGAATAGGTTAAAACAGTTTTAAAAAGCCTCTCCAATCGCATTCCACTACAGGAACGACGCAATCCTGTCCCAAAACAAACCCACTATTTTGTCTCATCCAGAATGCCAACAATATGGTAATACCTTACAATTTTACATTACATTTATCACATTAAACTATAATTTAAAAAATGGAAATAGGTGAATGATAGGCACTCGTAACAGGCAGGCAGGCAGGCAGGCAGGCAGGCAGGCAGGCAGGCAGGAAGGAAGGAAGGAAGGAAGGAAGGAAGGAAGGAAGGAAGGAAGGAAGGAAGGAAGGAAGGAAGGAAGGAAGGAAGGAAGGAAGGAAAGAAGGAAAGAAGGAAAGAAGGAAAGAAGGAAAGAAGGAAAGAAGGAGGGAGGGAGGGAGGAAAAGAGGAGGTAGGAAGGAAGGAAATACGGACAGACAAGCAGGTAGGTAGGCAGGCAGGTCACCAGGCAGACATACAGGCAGACAGATGAAACCAGAAACAGACAGACAGAAGAAACCACACAACACACAGACAAAGGAAACTAGACAACAGACAGACAGAAAAACCAGACACCAGACAACAGAAAGCAAAAAATGAAATAGGAAATGTAATAAGCACTTCGAGAATTCGATCCAGGCCAATCCGAATGGCGCCACCGCCTCGCTGCGAGACAAATCCGTGTCACGCCATAGGGCAGCAAAGCACTATAAGTAACTACTATTAACAAGCAACGGTACATGCTCTCGTCGTGCCCTGGGGTACACGGGAGCTGAAAACACAAGCTGTGTATACGACTAATTTTACATACGCATAATATCAAGCACTGTCGGTGAAACATATTCCGCTACGTTATTAAACATTTAATAACGCACATATTTTTTTTCTTCTAAGTACACGTTATCAAATACACCGGGCAATAATTCACTAACAACATAAGCAATTAAGTAATGTTGTTGGTGCTTTTTTTTCTCTCTATCTAACTTGTCTATGTTTTTTTTTTCTTTTAAATTTAATTTGCAATCTGTGTCTTTATTGCATACCGGTACTTTATGTAATGCATTCAGTGTAACAATTAAATTAAAATAACTTCCCTGATCCCGGCACTGTTCATCAGTTACAGTACCGGTTCCGGCTCGTCTAAGATAGCAAACGAGAATATAAAAATTGTATCACACGAATACAAGAGCAGTTCATTCACGTGCTTCTATATCTGATAATGTCCTGGGTGCTGTCATTATTATTAATGACACTGTCAGGGCTACACGCCGTTTCTCTTATCTCCGCGGATCTTTGCTGCTGCTTTTTCATGTAGTTCCGGGAGGGGAAGGGGAAAGGGGAAAAGGGGGGGGGGGGGGGGGGGTAAGCTCTGGGGGAGACAATGATTCTTGATACCTCATGCATGTCGTAAGAGGTGACTAACATGAGGTTGTTCATGCGGATGGAACATGGTCCGCAACTAGGCAACACGTCATGGCCTCAAAGCATAGTCCTTGCAGACTCAAGTGCAACAGTCCCAATTATGATGGTTTAGCCATGTCTGCAGAATGAGAGAAGATCGGCTACCATGACAAATATGGGGCCAAAAAAAAGACTCCACAACCCTGCATAACACCATAAAATGCAATGCCTAGGCACATGCTTCCATCCGATACGGCGAGCGGCATTGTGAGCCCGATACTTCTCCGATACTTCTCCGAGAGCGACGTGGACAAGAAGATTAATATTGAACATCGACAGACGAAGAAAAAGAGAGGTCTTGTGCCGACCAATCCTCAGACCAACAACAAGATTCATGAATGCACAACCATCAGAAAAACAAGAGCTGAGAAAGAGAACAGCCCAAGCACAGATGGATCAATGGGGTGGCAGGTAATTTAACAATTCATAACACGCTAGACAGAAAGAAGTACACAGACAGAGAGAGAGAGAGAGAGAGAGAGAGAGAGAGAGAGAGAGAGAGAGAGAGAGAGAGAGAGAGAGTGCAGGTATCGGCTGATAAAGCCATGTTCCATACAACAGCTGTGTTTTCTTTGTGGTACACTTTGTGCAGATGGCACACACCAGGCCAGACCTGACGACGAATTGAAAATAATCAACAATAACTTTAAAGAAAAATGGCATAAAGACAACACATAGATCGATACAGCTGAGCTGAACAATACTACTCATTACCATGAAGAGATCAAGTGAGAATTTGTACACTAAGAACCGGCGACTATCGGCTCCGTGAGCGGAGCAGGATGGTAGCATGGTCTTGTCCAACTCAGTTGAGGAAGAAACTATGGTGACGACAGAAGCGTGAGACGGACTTTCACCATTATAAAAGAGATAGATGCGGTTATGTTAGAGCGAACGAAGAAGAAGATATATACTGTTCAAAAAAAGAAACGCATAGCTACTTAAGACACACACATAGCCATAATTTTGACATGCAATAACATTTTTAATTTAATGAGTTAATTGTTCAAATTGCACACAAGAATACCTTAGGGTTCAACCAATCAATTGACAGTTGTTTTGCATCTGGGTCACGAGAGTTTTTTGGCGTACGGGCTTTCCCGTTAGTATGGTGTGTGGCCTCCTCTTGCATCGATCAGCGACTGGCATCTCCTGGGCATGGATGCGATCAGACGTCTGATGTGGGCCTGTGGGATGGCTGCCCACTCTTGTTGGAGTGCCTGGAACAGATCAAGACGATTGGCTGGACCAACGTCTCGGCGACAAACACGTCTATGCAGCTCATCCCACAGGTGCTAAATCGGACTCATGTCTGGAGACGGATGGCCAGGGAAGGGTGAGAATGTTGTTGGCAGTCAGGAACTGCGTGGTCAACCGTGCACAATGGGGACTGGCGTTGTCCTGTTGAAACACAGACCTTTGGGCAGCCAAAAGTGGAAGGCCATGGGGTCGAAGAATTTCATTGACGTATCGTTGCGCATTCAAGCCTCCTTCAATGTGCACCAATTGACTCCTTCCGTTGTAACTGATCATTCCCCACACCACTGCACCTCCACCACCGTGCGGCGGAACTTCATCACCGCAATTTTGGGCAAAACGTTCATTTCGCCTACGGTAGACCCTACGCCGTCTATCATGACGCTGCAACAAAAAGAAAGATTCGTCACTAAACCAGACACGTCTCCATTGATTGTCAGCTGCCCAGGGACGATGCTGGTTGGCCCAAAGAAGTCGATTTTTTCGATGGCGGTGCATAAGGACAGGTCCTCGGTGAGGTCGTTGTGCCCAAAGTCCAGCGTCATGCAGTCTATTCCGGACAGTTTGATCAGACACATGACGTCCTGCAGGCAATGACTGGGCATTTGAGGAAGCTGTTGTAAACCTGTCTCTGAGGTGACGAAGCCGAATAAAGCGATCCTCCGCTGCTGTTGTCACTCTGGGTCGTCCACTGATAGTCAGTGAATAGTGTTAACCCCAAATTTTGTTGCTTTCACGTGCGCGCAACATGAGCTGTGGTCAAAAATTGCGTCATAAACACTATTGACCACTGCGTTGTAACGATTATATAGCAAAATCGGCGAGAATAAACGCTCAATTCAGTAAGATTTAGGCATAAAACGATAATAAATACATTAGCCCGCATGTGTCTGACGGTTGGCATCTTCGACGCCAGCAGCGCTGCTTTTTGCACAGTGCTACGCCTATAGACCGATTTCACGGTAATAGTCTGACACGCTTTTAATTTCGTTTTCGAGAAACACTACTAATATTTAACATTTGCCCGATCTGCTGCATACACTTTGTAGTCTAGCCTTATAATTAACGATTGGCGGAAGCGTGCCGCAAAATAACTATCTGAATTAACGCTTTCTGTCAACTTTAACGCAAAATTAGTAGTAATACTTACATTGTTTGGTAGTATTACACGATACAATACTAATTATTAACGCCTATTCTTAACCCGCCCCGTCAACACCCCGCTTCGCTGACACAGTCTGCAACGCATATACACACACTGCGGAAAAGCCAGCCAAGGCAAAACCACGCAGACAATTTTATTTTCCTCCTAGTGGTAGCATTTCTGACGTAACTAAAACAAGTTAGTTATTTGAAAAATACATGCTAGCGAGATGAAGGAGAGGAAAGATGGCGGTCTTGTGCAAAATTTTATTTGACGATTGACGATGACATAAATTGGAAATTTTAAACCATTATGAAGTTCCCCATAAAAATTATATGGTAGTATGACGTAGAGTTCGCTGAGTAAGAATGTACTTTAAATAATATGATAGTCCCAGAATTAGAGAAGTTATTGAAGAAATACTAATATCTACGGACACTCGACCAGACAGACTGGCGTTCCTGCTTACGTTTTTTGGTAACGTTAGGGGGACGCGAGCTTGGAAAAGAGGCAGGGAGGTACATTCAAATTTGCTTGGGTAAAAGAGTATGAATGGAAAAGGGGAGCGGTAGGAAAAATGTAATCCTAAACGAAACATCTTTTTGTATTGGGCATGACAAAAGCAGACTGGCCAATCGACCACCAGACGCAGAAATTGTTCGAAATTATTTTTGTTTTTCATTCAAACTGCTTTTGAATTCAAGTAGTCGAACGTTTCGATTGGCCAGTGCTAGTAAATATTAGCAAAAGGCTTTGACTATTCATTGCCAGTTGAACTAAAAATTGTATTCAGATACGCTGAGAAACAGCTGTGTTAATTCTAAACTTAAATAAAGAATAAATTCACAGTCTGTGCAGTTCGGAGGAAGCTGAGGCCATTTCTTCACACAGTCAGCGTCATTTGTTTATATATTTCTTGATTGTGGTAAGGATATTTTATGAAATTTAATATGTTTGGTCCAACTACAAAGTTAGATACTGCTATTGGGAAAAAGTGAAGGACATGCCGGGAGCAGACATTGTTGAGTCCTCACATTAAACGGTATCTAACTGATGTACGTTGTTATGATTATGTTGTCATATTATTGTATTAGAATAGATTAGTAAGCCTCTGTGTTCAATGAACACTGTTTAACATGCCTGAAGCAAATATATTTTAAAAAGAAAAGAAGAGAATATCATATCAAAGGAAATGTGGTTATTCCACATTATTGTATTGAGGAAAAGTATGTGAACGTACAGTGGCGTATCTGCTATAAGGACCTGAGGTGTGGTCACAGCAAGGTGGGAGTCCTGTACAATTCGGGGCGAGTGCACTTGTAAGGCACGCGAGGCTGACCCCATACCCACGTAGGAAATTAAGTGTTAGAATAAGTGATCAGAGATAAAAGGCCAGGGTGTCCTTTTGTTGCAGAGGGTCTATGTTCCTGTTGCCGGCTGGTGACAGGAAACCTGCTGAGTACTAATAAACGCCAACCAGTCTCCAACCAGACTTATATGCTGTCGAATATACCAGTAGGAGCTTTGGCGAGTGGTGAAATTGAAACTTTCTGCAACTACACATTGAAATATCTTACAACAAGGACTCCCAGGTGATGTGTTAGACATCTGGGGCATCTCTGACATTTTCTTGTGTTTCAAAACAATACACAGAACATTTATGGGGGTAGGATGAACTACAGCCCTCATATACAGTGACTCTCCCGTTATATGAATAAAGTGAATTCTTTTAATATTTCCTACAGGAAAGACATATATATAAATACATCTTTTCTGTAAACTATCTTGTCCTTATTTTCAAAGACCTGTCCACAAGCTATGAATGGACAGGCAAAATAAATTGTAAAGAAAATTTGTTAAAGAAAAACGTAACTGCTAGTTTTATTATCTTCTTTATAGAAACTTAAAGTGTTTGACTGTTGTGTACCATCATTTCATTTCTCCCCTAGACACTAGGTACACCATACACCATACACTAGAGCCAGAATAGTGACCGTGTGAGACCTAGGGAGGTAGCGGTAGGTTCTCTGCACATAATTCATCATCATCATTTATAGAGTGAGAGACCTACATGTGCTTGACCTCACACGGTTAAAGCAGACACCTTTTCATTCTTTTAGGATACCATCATAACCTCCCCAGCAAAATCAACTTTGCTACAGATTACTAAAACGAACGCAATTCAGGTCAACACGTGCATTTGACACTAAAGAACATTTGAGGCTGGTTTTTATATACCCTAGCACCAAATTTTACTTACAAACTCATAAAAACGCGCCCTCGGATAGCTATGCGTTTCTTTTTTTGAACAGTATATATCTTCAACTCTCCTGGCGATACTTTTGTTGTCACGAGTTTTGCGGAGCGATCAGTTAGCTTGAACTTACCAACGCGCGGTATTACTGTCAGCTAATTAACACGTACAGGTCTGCTCAAACAGCGAGTTGAAAGTATGCTGGCATAAACAGGAGCTCACGTATCGCCAGCTCTCAAGTCAGAACGTGGGTTTAAAAAGGGAAAAGAAAAAGGCAATATGCCTTACTAGCTACGACAAGGGACAAAGAAAACTGCCTACGTTGCGGCCTTCGCCAGGAACACTAATGCAGAAATTTAACTTCCCTCAACACAGCTCTCGCTAGCAACTATATATTTCTATTTTAATAAGGAATGCATTCGCATCAGACGCTTTGAATTGTATCCAACATATGAGATACGCTCGATGGCACAGTGCTGTCGATAGTCTCTGGAGGTTCTCTTGCATCCTCGTATATGGAAGACTGAGCATCGTCGTGTAGCAGAGTGGTTAAAGAGCTTCTTCTCAATCCAGAGTTACTGAGTTCGAAGTCTAATAGTGTAATTCTCCAGATCCACAGCTACTATTGAGTACCTGGCTTTTCTCTTGAGTTGGGGAAGAGCGAAGGCAGCTAAACAGGTAACCCGTCACCTCATCTCATAAAGCTGAGACCTAGTACAGTGAAGTCTCTAACAATTCATCCTCTACGGAAGTATCTGTAAAGAGACTTCCTTTATCTGGAAGACTACTGAGCGATTCCAGCACATACAACGCGGCATGGCAAGCATACTGCTTCTTGCTTTATAAGAGATCAAGTGGTCATTTTCAGACTGAGAACCAGCTACAGCAGACTCAAATATAATTCATTCAGCAAAACAAACATCGGACAGACAAACATGTACCCAAGTGCGGAGGAGAAGCAAACATTATAACATTTACTCCAAGAATGTCAACTCCACACGAGGAACAGACTGGCAGCATAATCGTCCCCAAATAATATGAGGGGAAAAAGTGTATGAAGACGAGAGAAGCCTGATCTTTTAATCGCTTGTTCACGGCCCATGTTTCTTCACCATACAGTTAAAAAAAGAATATGTGTAACTATTTGTCGTAGTTCATGAACTAGAATATACATAAAACACTCAACAACCTGCCAAACAATACCAAATCATGCCATAAAACAGTCAAGCCGACGCACATCCAGCACTTTAATCTTAAATCAAACTGAGCGTAAACAATCTGGGGCTTGTATGCACACGGAGTGCACTCACAAAGAAGAGTGCTCAGCAGAAGAGATTATTATAAAAATTCGTTTTCAGCCCCACGGGCCTAAATTGATTTTAATTAGGCCCTGTAGTGGCGCGAGCGTCGCCAGTGAAGAGCTGGTTGGTGCAAAAAATCAATCCGCGCGCATTGTCCCACATAAAGCCACTGATGGCAAAATTTCCGTGTGTATTGACCGTTTCTTTAATTATAGTGCTGATTGCTTCGGCAATTATTTCATCCGTAAATAACCGCAGGAACGAGATTGCGGGACGTGTGGACAAAATATAGATTTTGTGATAATCTGGCGCGAAAGTTTTTTTGCACTTTTATTTTAGAAAAAAAAGGAGGGTGGGAGGAGACAGAGAGGGAGAGTGAGAGAGAGAAATCCGTTTACATTTTGTACCAAAAAAAATGGTAAGATAGGCCCCAATGGAATCATGATGCTAAAAGATAGAGAGAGAGACAGACAGAGAGAGAGATCCGTTTACATTTTATATGAAAAAAATGGTAAGATAGGCCCCAATGGAATCGTGATGCATAAAGATAGAGAGAGAGAGAGAGAGAGAGAGAGAGAGAGAGAGAGAGAGAGAGAGAGAGAGAGAGAGAGAGAGAGAGACAGACACAGAGAGAGAGATCCGTTTACATTTTGTACCAAAAAAAATGGTAAGATAGGCCCCAATGGAATCATGATGCAGACAGACAGACGGACGGACGGACGGACAAGCGGGCGGGCGGACGGACGGAGACAGACAGATAGATAGATAGAGATCCGTTTACATTTTGTACGAAAAAAAAAATGGTAAGATAGGCCTCAAAGGAATTATGATGCACTTATGCATAAAGAGAGGCAGAGAGAGAGATCCATTTACATTTTGTACGAAAAAACATTATACTATAAGCCCCAATGGAATCATGATGCATTGATGCATAAAGAAAGATTATATATATATATATATATATATATATATATATAGAGAGAGAGAGAGAGAGAGAGGAGACAGAGAGAGGCAGACAGACAGGAGAGAGAGAGAGGGGGGTACAGAGAGAGACAAACAGACAGAGACAGACAGACAGACAGGAAGGACAGAGAGAGAGAGAGGAGAGAGAGAGAGATATCAGTTTACATTTAGTGAGTAACAAAAGTGAGGCACCAATGGGAATCATGCTGCACTGAGGCACAACAGGTGAGACAGAGCGTGAGAGAGAAGAGAGCAAGCGAGAGTTGACTAAAAGGGAAAGGTAAAGGTAGTCCCATACTGGATACTGCGGCTGGGGAGTGAAGTGTTAAAGACTTCGCTATACTACGTCAGTTTTCTCCCTCTCTGCCTTTTCCTGCCCAAACTCATGAGCTCAGTTAGGTACCCATTTCACAGCTGGGTAAACTGTGTTTCGACGCTCTAATCACTATCAATCGGACGCTTGAAGAAAAGCTACGATGAGTAATAACTGTTATCCTTATACATATAATCACTAATCTTCTGCTCCCCGTTGAGCATATGCCTTCAACAAACACCGTCCAATCCTTCCTGTCTGTGCCATCCGCTGATCAATGTCTCCTCTACCCCATTTATTTCTGTTCCTATTTTTAGAGTTGTGGTATGCGGGGGGATGTGGTGGGGGGGTGGGGGGGGGGGCCCGCGGGCTTCCAAGTAACCTGTACCAGGCAGAAAAAGAAACAGGCAGACATACAGGAAGGCAGAGACCACCACATCACTGTTGATATTCCATTAGCTAAGTTGCATCTTCAAGTTAGATACAATCAAAGCCAGGTTTTAATTAGGTGGGGATATTCCTCTTGGCCGAATCTACCACAGTTGATGGTCACGTGCGACTACGAATAGTTGTTGTATGCGCACTATAAAAACAAAACAAAACAAATTTAAAATACGTTGTTTCCAACAGCCCCCAAACACAACTACTGTAGGGTTGCAGCAAAACTGATATTAATACAGCTAGTACGCGACAGATGCCACAAGATAAGAAGAAAACTCAGTTAATCATGAAACTCTGAAATCACTCTGAAATGTGATAAAAAAATATACGAAGACATCTACGCATCCAATAAACTTCAATGACTGGAACTTGTTGTTGTTTATGCTGCTGCTGTTGGTTCTGCTTCGGTTGTTGCTGCTGCTGTTGTTGCTGTTGTAGCTGTTGTTGATGTTGTTGTTGCTGGTGATGATGATGGCGATGATGATGATGATGAACTAGGGCCTACTAAGCTTGTCGCACTTTTGCAACCAATGAATGCCAAGCTGATTTCCTTAGCACTGTCTGCAGTGTCGATCTAGGTTTTTCTGTCACTTCGCAACTTGTTGAGTTGGAGTTATTTAGTTCCAGCTGCTTTTCCAGGTATAACTACCCGTCACCTACATATGTTCCTATTCTCTGTTCATTAGTAAAAATAAATTTGATTAGACTACAGATTCTTGCACGTAGTTTCTTCTCAACACCGCAGTTGTTTGGTTTGGTTTGGGTTTAAGGACCATCTTCATTGCAGATGGAAAACTCCGATCTCCTCCCTTAGATTCCAAAAGCACAGTGCATGAACTCCGTAGTGCCAGCGAGGATCCTAATATGTGAATACAGCAATCAAACATTCCATAAATATTTATGTGGTGGCTAGGTTTTCCTAATTTTGTAAATTTTTGCCAGGGCAGCGGCCGTAGTCTTTACAATTTCCAACTGCCGAGGGATTTTAAACGTGTGCAACTCGCACAAGGAACCTCCTATTTCTTCGCCAATATCCGAGAAGGCTAGGCATCCAATCCCACTACGCATGAAATCGGGGGAGAGAGAGTGCGATATCATTAGGACCTACTGGTTATGAAAACGTTTCCATAAAATATATTCCCTATACTGGGAGCTAATCACGGTACCTTCGGAATTAGAGGCAGACGCCAAACCCGCTTACCCACTCCGACCCCGGAGTTGTACGATACTCCACCACGTAAAAGTTTCCAACGCTAAGGTGTAAGTAAATATTGATAACCGGATGAACAACTGTATACAAAGAGCTACAGTAACTATACTCTTAAAAAACTAAATTAAATAAATAACAAATATGAAAAACACATGAAAAAATAAATTATGCAACAACAGCCTTTGACAGAAAACCTACAATATAGAAAAAATAAATCAGCAGAACTAAACATACATTCGAAAACAATAATTCACACGTGAGCAAAATACACCCAAACTATACAACAAGCAAAACCAAAGACGAACAGTGTAAACCAACTCGAAAATCATTAGATACGTGTAAGCTGATATCAATATTGACTTGTTTCCATATTTATCACCCGTTAAGACTTCTTACTACTTATTAAGACTGGGCGATTGCACAAATAGCTGTTTCTTCTGTAATCTGATTTATTTTTTTCCCGAGAGAGCGCATGTAGAATTACTTGTCAAAATGTCAATGAAATACAGAATATTCAAATCCATTATACAATAAAACAATAAATAAGAACACGAGTATAGTCTGCTTACAGCATTTGTGCGCTCAGCATCTCTCTGTATTATGGAAATTTTCAGAACTTTCAAACTGTTTAAATGTATTATATCTGTCTATCTACACTAACATAATTACCGATCGTATGTTACGTCGGTCGGTCTTACTCAAAATAGTAACGCATGGCGTGCAACTTGCACGGCGTGGGTGTTATATAAAACAAATACTTTGGTTTTTTTTTATTCTTTCACGAAATTAGTAGCGCTCGGCAAGGAAAAAGTGCGTAAAAATTGGTGTGCATGAGATAATAACATACCAAAGTGAAGTGTATTTGAACGGTTTGACACATAATGATCAAGATGATAAGATGGCTGCCCAATTTGTTAAAATCCCTTACTATCAGAGAACACTCTTTGAAAACAATCCACGCACTTTCACACGAAATGTTGTCATTAAAGAACTTTTAAATGGAATCTAAAATAACATAATTCTCGCCGTGTGTACGTTGGTCACAGCTGAGAAATGCAACCGTGTTGAAAAATTGTATTGTTTCCATTATATATACTCTCCGGAAAATAGTTACAATCAACAAAGAAAATCGTTCAAATGACGGTGTTCATAAACAGTTTGATTACACTGTATAATTGAAAGAAACCAAAAACACTCTAAGAATGTATTTTTATCTGCCCATCCGGGAACGGAAACAGCACACTATAATTAAAAACCCGTCAAGTTTGACGGGTTATTGCTAGTTAAATACATCAGTTCTTTGTTGATTCATTACAATGGCATCTAAATGTTGTAGTAGTTGTAGTAGTAGTAGTAGTAGTAGTAGTAGTAGTGGTAATGGTAACAAGAGGAGTCGTAATCCTCTTACTTTAAATGCTGTATATTCATTTTGCCTCCGTATGGTTTTTTTTCCCCTCGATCGTTCGATTGGCAGAGTGGTTAGAACGCTGGTCTCTCGCGACAAAGGTGCCGGGTTCGATTCATGGTATCGACACGCTCCAGTATACCCAGCTGTAAATGGGTTCCCGACATTTGCTCTTGAGTTGGGGAAGGAAAGGCAACGAGGAAGAGAACTGTGGCCACACCTGTCGATGTTGGACCTAGTATATTTAAGTCTCTAACACTTCAAACCCCCTCCCAGCATTATCTGCAATGGGACTACCTATGGTTTTGAAGGCCTAGCTCCACGGCGCAAGTAATATATGATAGTGTAGACATGTTATTAGGATGTTATGTTATATGCATTTGCTAGTTTTAAAAAAAAGGTGGGGGGGAGGGGGGGTGTGTTTCGCTTTTCGGCGGGGGCCAGGAACCTAACTTGCCACATAAGCGGGGCCCTATTGTACGTGATCTTGTAATACCATCCCAACCCTTCAAAGCGAAACAACATTTTTGTTGGTAGGAAGACAAAGAAACCGAAGAGAAAATGGATTAAGTAACGGAAGACTAACAACACGATTACCAACACAAACAGATCCGGGAGGGGACACAAGAAATAAGCGTAGAAAGAGAGATGAGGTACGGACCAGATAGCAGAATGTAAACAAAAGCAACAACAAAATTAACATGACACAAAGCTCTGATTGAAAAGTCATTTCGTATTTGAAAATGTTTCTTTCCTTGCTTCTACCACTGGATATACTTACTAACTTAGTCGTTCCTCTTCTATCCTGGGGTGTAGAGGTTTGCCAGAGATAACGCCATACTGCCCTTCCTCCAATCAATTCCTCCAATTCAGTCCTTCAGGTATTGTCTAATGTTGTCCTCCCAGCGAACTCAGGGTCGCACTAAAGATCTGGATGCCTTGCTCTTGGTTTCCCATATTTACCGTGGTAGCCGATCTTCTCCCATTCTACAGACATGGCTAAAACATCGTAGTTGCGACTGTTCTACTTGGGTCTGTAGGGGCTGGGTCTTGATGCCTTGCCGGTTTACATGAAAACTAATGTCAAAGCGATGGGATATAACTGCCATTTGACAAATTAGTTTTATTTTATTTTTTTAAAATTACCAGCAACCGAATCTGAATCTAAAGTGGCCAATAAAGTGATGTTAACAAGAGACAGCAAAAATGAGTGGCCGCTCTCATCTTTATGTGTTGAGTAGGCCGAATCTCATGCCGAGTTGAAATGTTCGTGTAATACACGGCAGTTAATTCTCCTTGATGTTTGTTTCATACAAACTAGATGAAGAGGAGTGAAGAAATAACAATTTACAAACAGGAAATTAATTTCACTATCCAAATTTACATCATGCGTGTAATGTTACTGAATAGTCTCACGAGTGGCTAACTTGTTTTCTCACTTGTCATCAGGGTTGCGGAGTCAGCCAAAATATGTCTGGACCGACTTTGACTTCCATTCCTGAAATGTTAAAAGTCGGACCCCTGACTCCGGACTCCGACTTCAGTTTTTTACTACTCATATAGCATAAAAGTATGCACTTATATGGAGTTACATGTATAAGTATGGTATATGTGTGGATACATGAATACGTGGCTTACGTAGATCAAATGTTTAACTAATCATTCATTCATACAGTAATACAAAACAAAAACTCAAAAAGTATTTAAAGATATGATAGTTATTTTTTAATTATCTAAATTGAATTGGTTCTTAAAAAAAGGATCTGCCTGGGCTTAAGTCTTGTAAAATTCAGAGTCGGAGTCGGGACAT
Organism: Oreohelix idahoensis; assembly: GCA_024509875.1. Classification (NCBI taxonomy): domain Eukaryota; kingdom Metazoa; phylum Mollusca; class Gastropoda; order Stylommatophora; family Oreohelicidae; genus Oreohelix; species Oreohelix idahoensis. The sequence goes on from JAMPIV010008835.1 coordinate 67,214, forward strand.
TTTTTACCGACTCCATTAAAACACTACCAACTCCACGACTCCGACTTCCACAGCCCTACTTTGCATATTTATTTTATTATTCACTTCGTTCCTCCTCCCCGACCCCTCGCTTTTCCTTTAGATCTTGTTTTCCGTGTAAAAAAAATAATAAATAATAAACGGATGAGTATGCAGTCTGGAAACATAATTCATGTGATTAACACCTCAAATAAAAGGCAACTTGTCTGTTTTCCTAGCCCGGTTGAGGTTTTATTTTCTAGAACAGCAATTACCTGGAAATTGGCTGGATGAAATTTGTTTCCCCCCATGTTCAATAGACGCAGAAACATTAGTGGGGGAACGCTTATGATGGTACGGAAGGTAATAATGTGACGGCTGGCTTTGGTTCAGACAATGTGTACGGGTGGGTGTGTATATGTCCGTGCGTATAAATGTCTCGTCAGTCTTTGCTTACTTAATGTAAGTGTATGTACGTATAAGACGGCCAAACAAATATGCAGACAGACAGGGAAACAAATATGCAGACAGACAGGGAAACAGACGGGAGCGGAAAGATGGTTGAGATAGAAAGGAGAAGAGAAAACGAGAGAGGGAAAGCCAGGCAGTAGGGAAGAAAGGAAGACACAGCAGATAGATACAAAGAAATGCAGAAAGAAAGAAATGCAGAGAGAAGACAGAAAAAAAGACAGAAAAAAAGAAACAAAGAAAGAAATAAACAAAGAAGGAAGGAAAGAAAGAAGACAGACAGGCAGAAACGAGAGACAGATAGGTCGAGTAGACAGACAAGACAACAGAAAGAAAGAAAACAGACAGACAGCAGGCAGAAACAGAAGACAGATAGGGCGGGCTGACAGACAAGACAGACAGAAAGAAAGAGATAAAGACAGGTAGACAGACATGGCAGACAGTCAGTCAGTCAGGCAGGCATACAGAAAGAAAGACATACAGACAGGGCAAGCAGACAGACAAGAAAACAGACAGGGAGACACTCATTAACGAAAACACACTTCGCTGTTTCTGGCTTCCAGTTTTTGCAAGCTAAGTCTTTCTCCAGCCCTGATGGTATTGATCGTCCCTCCCTAGTTCTCATTTCCTAAATCTAGTTCGCCCAACATAATACTGCTGTCGGCGGTGCATCAAGGTGAACTACAGTACGGATCTTCAGCACTCTGGGTTTTCAAATGATCTTTACAGCAAACACAATATTTCTCCCTTCTGTTATTTACTGCTTCGCGTATATGATCTTTTCCTAACGCATTTCCGTTCATTTCTTTTTCTGTATTACGTTCCTTCCAGGATATGACTAGTTACTACTACTTACTGCTACCTTCTTTTTCCCCCTCTCCTCCTCCTCCTCTTTCTTCTTACTCTTCTCTCCTCTTCTCTCCCCTCCCCCCCTCTCTCTCTCTCTCTCTGTATCTATCTACCTACCTAAACGCAACAAAATTTTTATTTTCAACTTGTTTCTGTCAACTTAATTGTAACTGTTTGCATGATGCAGTGCCCCTGTGTAATTCCCAGGGGTCTTTGGGGAAACAAAGAAGTAGAAAAAACAGGCCTACTGCTGCCTCAGACGTACCCGTAAGAGGCGAGAACTCCGAGACTGTGCACGGGGACAGGCAGCCTCATAATGTAAAACAAATTGCTACCGCTGCAAGATTACAAGAATACTTCAGCACGGCTTCCTGCAAGGAGACCAGCTGAAGTGGTGGCTCCATGCTCTACAAGAAGTGAAAGGAGAAGTGATGATCATTACTTTTTTTGGGGGGATGAGGAGGGATGTAAATGTTACTCCTTCTCCTTGTGGTGCCATGCTCCTGGATCTTGTAACATTTTCTACAAGTTCATTCAACTATGCCGCTGGTTTGCCCTGCAATGATACTTACATCTATAAAGTGTCATAATTAAATCACTTTCAAGACTTTCCCGATCCCCGAGGTTTTGTTTTCTTTTCAAAACACTTTCAAGAGAAATCTTTACTCCTATGACATCTTTACTCCTATGACATCTTTACTCCTATGACATCTTTACTCCTATGAAATCTTTACTCCTATGTAAACTCTTTTCGAACTTGATTACAGCCACTTTCCCTAAGTGCTTGAGGATGTTCTCATGGTGTGTTGCAGCCGGTATATGAATACCTTTCTAATGAAACAACTGTTAGTTCTTAGAACACTTAACATTAATTATTATATTACCAGCTCAATTGCGTATTCTACGGAGTGATTAAAAAACCAATTCCCATTTTTAAACTGCTATTTCTACTCATATCCAACAAATTTATATGAAAGAAACGTCAAAATAAAGATGATAAGAATAATAATAATAATAGCCCACATGCGATGTCATAACAACTCAAAAGTCAGACCAAGTTTGTTTTACACATGGTCTCACTGAGTGCCAGGTTATTGACCATGTCAGATTGTATTTTGTTTCGGGGGGGGGAGGGTGAAAATTTAACATTTAATTTGTCAAATGGCAGTTATTTCTCGCTGTTTTGACGTTTGTCTGTATGCAAGTCCATCTGATGACAAGAACCTGACCAGTGCCGGTTGGACAAAAGGTGAGAAGAAGGCGCTGGCGATGAACTGGACGCACAATGTGGAAACCCGTTGATAGCCTTTCAAGGCAGTCCTAGTCGTGAAATCCTTATGTCTTTCGAATACATGGAAACGAGAACTGAAGATGACAATGAAAGAGATAAAGAAGACAATGAAAGGCCTGGATGATGATGATGATGACGAAGACGACAACAATGATAAATGTCATGTGTAGTCCTCCTACCGCTACTACCACCATTTCTGCTACAACGGTAATAACAATAAGTAGGGCAACTACAACAGGCCGATTAGGTATGTCAATTAACGAGATATCCAGATGTGAAAACAAACAAAGAGAGGCGCACTGAAAAAAGGCAAACACGTTCAGCCAAAACAATAGCAAATGGAAGAATCGAAATCCAACCACCTAGATTCCTAGAAGATTGCAATGAGATAACTCATTCTGATAGACAAGACAGAGCCAAAAACAACATAAAAGATGTTAAATAAAAAAGAAAGAAAGAAAATCAATAAAAATTTTATGACATCGCCCGTTAATCAATTCCTAAGGCACAAGTAAGCCAACCATCTGGTTATATCGATGGCTACAGCCAGGATGTCATGTGATCTGATACATCACGTGCAAGCTCGTGAATGCAGGCACGTGCACAACTCTGGGAAAGGTTGCGAGTGCGAGTAGACGGTAAGATTAGTGCTGTGCGGATGGATAATTTTAGTTCTTGAAATACAGAAAAAAATAGTCCCATAGCGTATACTGCCGTAGGGGAGTGAAGTGTTATAGACTCCACTATAATAGATATGTTTTATGAGGTGGGGCGACCAGTTCCCTTCCTCGCTGCCTTTGCCTTCCGTCTCAAGGATAGAGGCAGGTACCCATGTGCATTTATGCAGACTGGAGCGTGACGCCACCAGGTTTCGAACCCAGAAACTCTGCTTGGAGAAGCAAGTGCTTTACCCATTCTGCCACTCGACGCTCTCTGAAATAAATATATCTTGTCCACCTCGTTATGTTATCTTCCCACTTACAACGCTGCCTTCCTCTTGCACGCGTGTCTTCAAATTTGCCTTCCATTGTGATTTTGAACAAGGTGTTATGTCTTTTTATATGTGGAACAAAGATTCTAACTAACCCTGGATCTCATTCATCACTTCTCATTTCAATCGCAGCTTTTCAATCATTTCTTCATTCGTTGTCTTGTCTTTCCTGGGATGACTAGGCAAAGATACATAATAATAACTCAACAAACAGACCACACATTTTTTTAAATATTTGGACATGAACTCTAAATATAACCGACGGACCCTGTGTCTAGGTTGAAGTAGGGCAAAATTTTAAATTTAAAAAAAAATGATAAATATTCCCACGCAATACCAAACCTCACACATGATAGCTTTATTTAGGTGGTCCCATAGCAGATACTGCCGTAGGGGAGAGAAGTGTTAGAGACTTCACTATACTACATCGAGAGGTGGGGTGACCAGTTTCCTTCCTCGGTGATTTTTCCTTCCCCAACGCAAGAGCAAAGCCAGGTACCCATTTACAGCTGGGTATACTGCAGCGTGATGTACCGTGAATCGAACCCGGTAACCACTGTCAATCGGACAAATGTAGCTTTATATAGAAGCAGAACTGCCATCAATGGTACCTATACCTTGTAGCGGTATGGCAGCTTGCGTACCCTGACAATCCCCAGAGCTATGCCAGTGGGAGTTTTACTCCTGGTAGGTTCAACCAAGCTGGACTGGTCTGTGTGGGTAGGGGTCAGACAAAAGCTGGTACCCTGGTCCTCCAGGTTGGGGGTTTTAGCATAGGGCTGACACCCCTGTCTATGTAAAAAAAATAATGAAGTTACGGAAACAACATCAAATAAACAAACTTTGCTGCGGGATGGACATTCGGAGTCTGTGGCTCGTATGACTGTCAGTGGTGAAAGCCGAAGGAAGCCACTGACATGAAAACGGATGTCCTGACCGCAAAACAGGATACAAGAATAGGATTTTGGAATGTCAGGACAATGTACGAGACAAGTAAACTAAGACAGGTCACGGCAGAAATGAGAAACTATAGGTTACACATCCTGGGGATAAGCGAGAGCAGATGGACAGGGGCAGGAAAAGTTAAAACAGCAACAGGAGAAACAGTACTTTACTCTGGAAGAGAGGATGGACAGCACAGTGAAGGCGTAGCCATTATTCTACAGAAAGGGATAGAAAGGACATTACTGGAATGGAAACCCATCAACAACAGACTGATACGATTGAGATTGAGAGGGAGATTCACCAACACTACAATAATACAATGCTACGCACCAACGAATGATAGCGATGAGGAGGTCAAGGATGAATTCTATCAACAACTGCAGAAAGAAATGGAGGACACACCTAGATATGATCTTGTTATAGTAATGGGAGACCTCAATGCGAAAGTTGGTACACACAATACATACAATGAAAGAACAATGGGGAAATGCGGCAGCGGAATAGCAAACGAAAATGGGGATAAGCTAATAAGTTTCTGTAGCATTAACAACCTGGTCATTGGAGGAACACTTTTCCCACATAAGGAAATTCACAAGTTAACATGGGAATCACCAAATGGTCGGGACAGAAACCAGATAGACCACATCATGGTTAACGGTAGATGGAGACATGCATTACAAGATGTGAAGGTAAGAAGAGGTGCAGATGTGGGAAGCGATCACCATTTAGTAGTAGCAAAATTGAAAGTGAAACTAAGAAGGGCTGGACCAACTGTAACTACACAGAAAAGGTTTGACATCAGCAAATTGAAGGACCCCCTTACCAGAAAAGCGTTTGCGGCCGACATTAAGAAACGATATCAATTTGCCAAAAGCCAGGAAAAGACAATGACTGATGATATAGACCAGAATTTTAACACCATTTCAACAATATATAAGGAAAGTAGCAAATCATGCTTAGGATTCCAGGAAAGGAAGAAGCAAGACTGGATAACACCAGAAACACTAAACACCATAAAGATGAGAAAGGAAATGAAAAGAAAGAAAACAGAAGCGAAGTCCCCCAGGTTAAAGCAACTATATAGCGAACAGTACAGTCAACTGGACAGGGAAGTTAAACGCCAAACCCGAGCCAACAAAAGGAATTTCCTAGACGATCTTGCAAAACAGGCAGAAGAGGCAGCACTGAGAAATGAACAAAGCACAGTATACAAAATAACTAAATTCATCAGCGGAAAACAAGGTGCAAACAATATTACATTAGTAAGAGATAAGCAAGGAAATCTCATCAAGACAGCAGAGGGACAGGAAACAAGATGGGCAGAGCACTTCAGAGAAACTCTGAACAAGGAAATACCAGAGACACAATTGAATGTTCCTGAGGCTGAAAACGATCTAGATGTAAATACAGACATTCCACGAAAAGAAGAAATCATCACAGCAATCAAAGGGTTAAAGAACGGTAAAGCTCCGGGCCATGATAACTTAAATGCAGAGCTATTTAAGACAGACCCTGAGCTAGCAGCAGAACTATTAGAACCACTATTTGCACAAGTGTGGAAAACGGGGACAACACCATCAGAGTGGAACAAAGGAATAATTGTCAAATTGCCCAAGAAGGGAGATCTTTCAGACTGCAATAATTGGAGAGGAATCACTCTTCTCTCAGTTCCCAGCAAAATACTAGGCAGGATAATTATACAGAGAATTTCAAAGGCAGTAGACTACAAACTGAGGAAAGAACAAGCAGGATTTAGAAAGAACAGAAGATGTGTAGACCATATATTCACTCTCAGGAACATTATAGAGCAGTGCTCAGAATGGCAAAGACAGCTTTACATAAATTTTGTTGATTTTGAAAAGGCTTTTGACAGCATACATAGGGACAGTTTATGGAAAATACTGAGGGCTTATGGAATTCCAAGCTGCATAGTGTCAATCATAAAAAGCCTCTATGCCAACTTTACGTGTAGTGTTGGGCAGAGCAACCTAACCTTCGAGGTGAAGACAGGAGTACGACAGGGATGCCCCTTATCAACCACTCTATTTTTAACAGTCATAGACTGGGTGATGCGCCAGACAACAGAGGGCAGTACAAGAGGAATAAGATGGACTACATTTTCAACATTGGAAGATCTGGAATATGCAGATGACATTGCACTGCTGGCACATTCACATCAACACATCCAGGAAAAAAAACGGATAGACTCAATAAATTTAGCCAGCAGGTGGGCTTGAACATCAATTTAAAGAAGTCTGAGGTCATGACGCTCAATGTGAGCAACCCTGAGCCCATATCAGTAAGGAATCAGCAACTGGTACAGACAGATACCTTCACATACCTAGGAAGCATAGTAACACCAGACGGTGGGGCAGGCAAAGACATCAACATCAGAATGAATAAGGCAAGAACAGCCTTCTTTAGCCTAAATAACATCTGGAAGTCCTCCCAATACAGCACAAGCACAAAATTAAGATTATACCAGAGTTGCGTGCTTTCTGTGCTTCTCTATGGTGCGGAATGCTGGAGAGTCACAGAGAAGGAAATGTCAAAATTGTCCTCTTTTTCACACAACATGCCTAAGAAAAAATTCACCGAATCTTTTGGCCGAATACCATCACCAACCAAGATCTGCTTACTCGTAGCAAGCAAGAGGACATGCATACCATCATAGCTGGCAGACGCTGGAGCTGGGTTGGTCATGTCCTCAGAAGAGACCCCGATGCCATCACAAGAACAGCTATGCTTTGGACCCCTGAAGGAAAGCGAAAGAGAGGCCGACCAAAAACAACTTGGCGGAGGACTGTGGAGGCTGAGATGCGGGGAATGAACCAGAGTTGGGGCACTGTACGAAGGATGGCCACCGACCGTGCAAAGTGGAATCAATTTGTTGTTGCCCTACAAGACGCCACTAGGCGTGATGGCCACTGACTGCTTTGACGGTCGGTGGTTAAGGATCGAAGAAGAACAGAAGCAGAAAACGGATCGAGCGATTGGAACCCAACAGCCGGGAACAAAAATGTCTATACACAAAGACGATAAAGGTGCATAACTCAACAGAAAATAAAACACAGATTAATTACACTAATCGGATGCCAGAGAATTCGAAAACAGAAAACAGGACAGGTCACCAGACAGAGGATTGGGAAGTCCCGCGTTTGCTGCAGAGAACCAGGGAAATTGATGAACAGGAAGAATAATCAGGAGGAGAAGAAAAGACAGAAGTAAACAAAAAGATACAGAGGTAGTAGTTGTGTTAGTGGTAGAAGTAGCTGCAGCAGTAGCAGTAGTGGTGGCGATGGTGGTAGTAGTAGCAGCAATGTAGTAGTAGCAGTGGTAAAATTCGTTATAATGGTAATTGCAGTAGTAGTCGTTGATTTTGTTGCTGTAGCACAATAGTTGTTGTTACCTCCGTAAGCAGGAGGAATGTTCCTGAGCATAAAGATAAAATGAGATAAACTATGATATATATATATATATATATATATATAGTTTAGAATGTTGGTTATTTAGGGGGATTCTGGATTTAGAAAATCAGATGGGGAAAATTCAGGAGGCTCAGCTTCAGAACTGGAGGAACTAAATCTAATTCTTTTAGTAGAAGGGAACTTTGAAGGAGATCTAACAGGGGCTGATGTTAATGGCTCGGAATCTGAAGGGTTAGGGGAGGGGTGACTGAAGTTGGTTGCGTCTTGAAAAAGGAGAGCAAAGACGTTTGCCTCATTGATGTCTTCTTCCTTTCCCTAAGAAGTTCTCTGTAACATGCTATTTTGGTGTTCTAGCCCACTATTTACTTTAGAACTTCTGTCGAAATTGGAATTGTGCTAACTGTAGTGCGAGGTACACCTAGCTAATAATCCCGATATGAACACTGCCATTATACTGTAATCACAAAAATAACTATGAACTGTTTACAGTATAATCACAAAAATAATATAGTATGAATAGTTTGGTTATTTTAATCACAAAAATAAGTAGTATTAATATATTTAATCACAAATATAAGAGATTCACTGCCATCACTGGTGTCAATACCTTGTCGAGGTATGGCGGCTTGCGTACCCTGATTACCCCCAGAGCTATGCCAGCGGGAAGTTTTACTCCTGGAAGGTTCTACCAAGCTGGACAGGTTTGCGCGGGCAGGGGTCAGACTAAAGCAGACACCCTGGTCCTCCAGGTTGGGGGTTTTAGCATAGGGCTGACACCCCTGTCTATGTAAAAAGAAATGAAGTTACGGAAACGACAACAAATGAACAAACTTTGCTGCGGGACGGACATCCGGAGTCTGAGGCTCGTATGATTGTCAGTGGTGAAAGCCGAAAGGAAGCCACTGACACGAAAACGGACGTCCTGGCCGCAAAACGTGAAACAAGAATAAGTTTTTGGAATGTCAGGACAATGAACGAGACGGGTAAACTAAAACAGGTCACAGCAGAAATGAGAAACTATAGATTACACATTCTAGGGATAGGCGAGAGCAGATGGACGGGGGAAGGAAAAGTTAAAACAGCAACAGGAGAAACTGTACTTTACTCCCAAAGAGAGGATGGACAGCACAAAGAAGGTGTAGCCATTATTCTACAGAAAGAAATAGACAGGACATTACTGGAATGGAAACCCATCAACAGCAGAATAATAAGAATAAGATTGAAAGGGAGATTCACCAAGACTACAATAAAACAATGCTACGGACCAATGAATGACAGTGATGAAGAGGTCAAGGATGAATTCTATCAACAACTACAGAAAGAAATGGAAGACACACCTAGATATGATCTTATCATAGTAATGGGAGACCTCAATGCGAAAGTTGGAACACACAATACATATAATGAAAGAGTGATGGGGAAATGTGGCAGCGGAACAGCAAACGAAAATGAGGATAAATTAATAAGTTTCTGTAGCATTAACAACCTGGTCATTGAAGGAACACTCTTCCCACACAAGGAAATTCACAAATTGACATGGGAATCACCAAATGGTCGGGACAGAAACCAGATAGATCACATCATGATTAATGGTAGATGGAGAAATGCATTACAGGATGTGAGGGTAAGAAGAGGTGCAGATGTGGGAAGTGATCACCATTTAGTAGTAGCAAAACTGAAAGTGAAACTAAGAAAGGCTGGACCAACTGTAACTACACAGAAAAGGTTTGACATCAGCAAATTGAAGGACCCCCTTACCAGAAAAGCTTTTGCGGCTGATATAAAGAAACGATATCAATTTGCCATAAGTCAGGAAAAGACACTGACTGATGATATAGACCAGAAATTCAACATCATTTCAACAATATATAAGGAAAGCAGCAAATCATGCTTGGGATTCCAGGAAAGGAAGAAGCAAGACTGGATAACACCAGAAACATTAAACACCATAAAGATGAGAAAGGAAATGAAAAGAAAGAAAACAGAAGCGAAGTCCCCCCAGGTTAAAGCAACTATACAGCGAACAATACAATCAGCTGAACAAGGAAGTTAAACGCCAAACCCGAGCCAACAAAAGGAATTTCCTAGATGATCTTGCAAGACAGGCAGAAGAGGCAGCACTGAGAAATGAACAAAGTACAGTATACAAAATAACTAAATTCATCAGCGGAAAACGAGGTGCAAACAATATTACACTAGTAAGAGATAAGTAAGGAAATCTCATCACGACAGCAGAGGGACATGAAACAAGATGGGCAGAGCATTTCAGAGAAACTCTGAACAAGGAACCACCAGAGATGCAACTGAATGTTCCCGAGGCTGAAAATGATCTAGATGTAAATACAGACATTCCACGAAAAGAAGAAATCATCACAGCAATCAAAGGGTTAAAGCATGGAAAAGCTCCCGGCCATGACAACTTAAATGCAGAGCTATTTAAGACAGACCCTGAGCTAGCAACAGAACTATTAGAACCACTATTTGCACAAGTCTGGAAAACAGGGACAACACCAACGGAGTGGAACAAAGGAATAATTGTCAAATTGCCCAAGAAGGGAGATCTTGCAGACTGCAATAACTGGAGAGGGATCACCCTTCTCTCAGTTTCCAGCAAAATACTGGGCAGGATAATTACACAGAGAATTTCAAAAGCAGTAGACCACAAACTGAGGAAAGAACAAGCGGGATTTAGAAAGAACAGAAGATGTGTAGATCATATATTTACCCCCAGGAACATTATAGAGCAGTGCTCAGAATGGCAAAGACAGCTGTACATTAATTTCGTTGATTTCTAAAAGGCTTTTGACAGTATACATAGGGACAGTTTCTGGAAAATACTGAGGGCTTATGGAATTCCAAGCTGCATAGTGTCAATCATAAAAAGCCTCTATGCGAACTTGACGTGCAGCGTTGGGCAGAGCAACCTAACCTTTGAGGTGAAGACAGGAGTACGACAGGGATGCCCCTTATCAACAACTCTATTTTTAACAGTCATAGACTGGGTGATGCGCCAAACAACAGAGGGCAGTCCAAGAGGAATAAGACGGACTACATTTTCTACATTGGAAGATCTGGAATATGCAGATGACATTGCACTACTAGCACATTCACATCAACACATCCAGGAAAAAACGGATAGACTTAATAAGTATAGCCAGCAGGTGGGCTTGAACATCAATCTAAAGAAGTCAGAGGTCATGACGCTCAATGTGAGCAACCCTGAGCCCATATCAGTAAGGAATCAGCTACTGGAACAGACAGACACCTTCACGTATCTAGGATGCATAGTAACACCAGACGGCGGAGCAAGCAAAGACATCAACAACAGAATGAACAAAGCAAGAACAGCCTTTTTTAGTCTAAACAACATCTGAATGTACTCTCAGTAGAGCACAAGCACAAAATTAAAGATTATATCAGAGCTGTGTGCTTTCTGTGCTTCTCTATGGTGCGGAATGCTGGAGAGTTACAGAGAAGGAAATGTCGAAATTGTCCTCTTTTCACACAACACGCCTAAGAAAAATTCACCGAATCTTTTGGCCGAATACCATCACCAAGATCTGCTTACTCGAAGCAAGCAAGAGGACATGCACACCATTATAGCTGGCAGACGCTGGAGCTGGGTTGGCCATGTCCTCAGAAGAGACCCCGATGCCATCACAAGAACAGCTATGCTTTGGACCCCTGAAGGAAAACGAAAGAGAGGCCGACCAAAAACAACTTGGCGGAGGACTGTGGAGGCTGAGATGCAGAGAATGAACCAGAGTCGGGACACTGTACGAAGGATGGCCGCTGACCGAGTAAAGTGGAATCAATTTGTTGTTGCCCTACAAGACGCCACAAGGCGTGATGGCCACTGACTTCTTTGACGGTCGGTGGTTAAGGATCAAAGAAGAAGAGATAAGAGATTTAAAGCGGACAATTTCAAAAAACAGTGCACAGCGTACGACTTCTATTCAAAGACTGAACGACGAAAGAAACAAGATGACGCGCGGTGGTGACGAAATGCGACGAAAGAGCGAAGCGAGCGACGAAATTTGGAAACGTGGTTATAATTGAAAACCGACGAAAGATCGAAGCGACGAAACTCGAGGTATGCCTGTAATCAATAAGCAGTACATTCAAACAGACAGAACTGGAAGCAGTGCTCTGTGTAAAAATGTTGCTATATAATTAATGAGTGGAAGAATTACGTTCAGACAGAATTGGAAGCTGTGCTCTGTGTAAAAATGTTGTTATATAATTACTGAGTGGAAGAATTAAGTTCAGACAGAAATGGAAGCTGTTCCCTCTGGAAAAAAAATGTTGATATATAATTATTAAGTAGAAGAATTACGTTCAAACAGACAGAATCGGAAGCTATGCCCTGTGTTTACATAATGTAACTATATCATTTCTAAATGGAAGAATAACGTTTAAACAGACAGAATTGTGAGCTGTGCCCTGTGTTTAAAAAAATATTAATATATCATTACTAAATGGAAGAATAACGTTCAAACAGACAGAGCTGGAAGCTGTGCCCTGTGTAAAAAGACAATTTTGCTATATAATTACCACGAAGAAGAATTAGGCTCAAACAGACAGAATTAGAAAGTTGTGTCATGTATTAAAAAATGCTGCTATTCAATTATCAAATGTAAGAATTGTTTTTCAACAAGAGATAGAAGTAAAGACGAGTTAGCAGACATTCCAGTCCTACCTTCTTTAGCTTCTTCTTCTTCGTCTTGTCAGCGTTGTCTTTATCCTGAGAGTTTGTATCCTTGGTACATGTATCCTCTTCAGGTTGCGACTTGTTTTTTATACATTCGTTTTTCTTTGAAACAAGCTGAAAGTAAATCAAGAAGGTAGAATAGTCAGATCCCGCGAAAATGTAAGTGATAAGTGTACGAGTCTCGTGAATACGAGATAAATGGGGAGCATTGATCAACACGAACATGTAAAGAAAACATATAAAGAAAAACAGCTCCATGAGAAGAGAATCTATCGAGCAAGCACAATGTTGTAAGTGACTTTAGCGAGTGACTTAGACAGTCTTTTGTGTGGTGTGAGTGAGTGAGTGAGTGAGTGAGTGAGTGAGTGAGTGAGTGAGTGAGTGAGTGAGTGAGTGAGTGAGTGAGTGAGTGAGTGAGTGAGTGAGTGAGTGAGTGAGTGAGTGAGTGAGTGAGTGAGTGTGAGACAATCGCTAGGTTAAACAGTACATTAGCTGAGAAGAGCTGTGTACCAAGGCCGTCGTACACAAAAAAGAAAGCAAATGAAGTAATATGTATGTATGGCTTTTCTTCCTTTTCCTCTTCAGTTTCTTGACCACTCGCATACATTAACCTGAATATGCTTTAAGGAAGCAGTCAGCGACCTGAAACTGATGGCATCTCCACATAATTTATCCTGAACTATGACTTTTCTGTTTCGTATATCCGGATGTAAACCTAGCGTTGAACCACCAAGGATAAGTAACGTCCATCTTGTCTTGTTATAAATTGTGTTACATTGTAGCATCAAAGCCCCTCTTTGTTTGTGTTATGTCACCCCTCCCTCCGATCGATCATCACTATCGTCTTTCATGTTTCCATCTTATGGTGCATGCAGCTACTACTAACAGTGGTACCCAGGAAGCCTGCTGCAAAGCATTTATGTGCTCTTGTAGGCGTTATTTCTGTAGCAATTTCTTTCGCATTATGAGGCATCAAGTCCCAAGCACAACTTCACATTAGTCTCACAACTTCACATTAGTCTCACAACTTCACATTAGTCACATAACTTCACGTTTGTCTGATCACTGTCGAGAGTACGGTAACACTGGGGTTGTTTTGACTGATCGCTGTCGAGAGTACGGTGACACTGGGGCTGTTTTGTCTGATCGCTGTCGAGAGTACGGTGACACTGGGGCTGTTTTGTCTGATCGCTGTCGAGAGTACGGTGACACTGGGGCTGTTTTGTCTGATCGCTGTCGAGAGTACGGTAACACTGGGGTTGTTTTGTCTGATCGCTGTCGAGAGTACGGTAATACTGGGGTTGTTTTGTCTGTTCGTTGTCGACAGTACGGTAACACTGGGGTTGTTTTGTCTGATTGCTGTCGAGAGTACGGTAACACTGGGGTTGTTTTGTCTGACTGCTGTTGAGAGTACGGTAACACTGTCGCTGTTTTGTCTGATCGTTGTCGAGAGTACGGTAATACTGGAGTTGTTTTGTCTGACTGCTGTCGAGAGTACGGTAATACTGGGGGTTGTTTTGTCTGACTGCTGTCGAGAGTACGGTAACACTGTCGCTGTTTTGTCTGATCGCTGTCGAGAGTACGGTAACACTGGGGTTGTTTTGTCTGATTGCTGTCGAGAGTACGGAAACACGGGTTGTTTTGTCTGATTGCTGTCGAGAGTAGGGTAATACTGGCGCTGTTTTGTCTGATCGCTGTTGATAGTTCGGTAACACTTGCGTTGTTTTACTGGTTATATCGTACAATGTGTTCATTCCAAACCTCGGCTAAACCATTCTTTGCAGTTCGGGCTCACGATTCTAAATGTGGCTAATGTGAGTCTCGAAGATACACGATCTAAACATGTGTATAATCAAGATCTGAAAGGCTGTCGAAAATTCTCCCTGTGCTTCGTAAATGACAGATCTGGGCCACTGCTCTGATCAGGTGTCCTATAAATAACATCCCAGCTTTTTCTGTTAGTGCGTAACGCTAAGGGATGCAACTTTGGTTGAAAGTTAGACATTAATTGTATTGTTTTCCCTTACTTAGGTACTCTCTCGAAAAAAGTAACACTTACCAAAGAAGAATGCGCAAATGACGGTGTGCACAAAAATATATTTATAGAATGTGTAATCCCGTGTATACACACATTGGGATCCTCGCTGCTGCTACGTAGTGCGTGTACTGTGGTGATGCACAGTGGTTCTTTTTAATACTTTTGAATAAGTAAATTTGCCGTTAGGTATTGGTGCTTTTGAATTTAATTCCCGTCTTATGACGGGCTTTTACACTAGTTGTAGTAAGAAGAGGCGAGTAAAGCGAAGATGTGCACGAGTTGTGCATACATTATCATACTTAAAAAAACTGCTACAGAAACCAATATTGTAAGGAAACATTTAAGTGACTTAATGCAGGCTGCCTGAAGCAGGGGCTAACTACAGTTATGATATATACATCAGATAATGAGGCAATATGCTTTAAGTATCAGACAGTGCGACAATACGATTTAAATTTAAGACAATAACCTTTCAATATCAAGGTATGCGACAAACCACGTTAAATATCAGAGAATGAGACAATAACCTTTACATATTAAAATATATATAAAAATACATATTAAAAATTTATATCAAATTAAAATATTTATTTAAAATATCAAAGCATGAGATAACATCAATTATATATAAGAGAATGCGACAAACCATGTTAAGAATCAAAGAACGAGAACATAACTCTTTAAATATCTGAGAATTAGACAAGTATCCGGGAGTGGGACAATACCCTTTAAAAATCACATAATGATGTAAAACCCTTTACACATCGGAAAACGAGGCCCACCATTTAAGTATCAAAGAAGGACACAATGCACTTCAAACAAACAAAAAAAACACAGGCAGTGAGACAAATATTCTGAACACTAAAAACTGAGACAAACACTTGAAATTTCAGAGAATCAGACAATTGGTTAAGGATGGCAATGAATATATCACAGAATGAGGCAACACACACACACACACACAAAACAGAGTGAGACCAACATTTTGAGCATCAAATAACAGACATACACTTGAAATATCAAAGAGTGAGACAATCAGCTAAGGACAGCAATGAATATGTATGAGAACTGCTGGTTTCTTTCCTCTGTGATATTTTAGACCGCTTTCACAATTCCTTTTCTCCTGAGCCCTGGTTTATTCAGTTATGACAAACGGACAGGCAGGCAGACACACAGGGAGATCAATTATAATATCAGACGTTCTCTTGGCGTGCGGACTAATGAATGCTCTCCTGCCGAACGAATATCTGTTTTAATGTGACGATTCCCGCGTTGCGCTGTTACAGGTTCTTCCCAGAAAATAAAAACACCTGACTGATTACACAGACTGTCATTCTATTTATATAGCTACTTTAGATGTTGTATTAAATATAATGTGACTATAAAATAAACGCAATAAAAACGGGATATCTTGTCTCTTCTAACATACGTGAACAATTTATCTAGAGTTAAATTATATTCACAGATAGGCAGTCGGAAAACGGTCTCGTGTTTTTGAACCACCCGTATCATAACACAATCAACTGTAACATGAATCACTCGTGTGGATTTCGGTGTCCTATAGTAGTGCTTGTCTGACAATACACTGGGAGAAAACACAGATAACAAGAATAAACGTAGGAAACGATAACAATTCTGCACTTGAAGATACACCCCTACAAGATGTAGAATCATACATATACTGTACCTTGGAAATCGTACAAATACCTTGGCAACAATACAATCGCAGTCAGAGGGATGATAGACGGTGATACCAAAATAAAATGTAAAGGTAGTTCCATAACAGATACTGCCGTGAGGGGGGGGGGGGGGGTTTGAAGTGTTAGAGACTTCACTATACTAGGTCCAGTATCGAGAGGTGACCAGATCCCTTTCTCGGTGCCTTTTCTTTCCCTAACTCAAGGGCACAGTCAGGCGCCCATTTACAGCTTGGTAGACGACAGCGTGTCGATATCGTAAATCAAACTCGGCACAGCTGACGCCAGAGACCAGCAGATAGCAAAATAAGAACACTTATAAAGGTAACAAGGGTTTTTACCGCCTCGGGAAATATATAGAAATCAAACGGAGTCAATTCCTATAAAAAGGGACCTAGTAAGACGCATCAAAAGTGAGGAATGCAGTCAGCGACCCATAGCTAGACTGCTAGCGTCAGGGTCAGCGAGCCAGAGCTGCCCAAGACCCTACTCCACCTCCAAGTGGTGGTCCTGGAAACAGGCTGCATCACTGCAGTCTGGCTGAGTGAGTAGGGATCGAAGAGGGAAGGCTTACCCGGTCCCAAAAATGCCGTGCTGAAGTCGGATGTGCCGGGCCGAAAGGCGCAAATATCGCAGCTTCGCTGTAAACGGACACAACGCAACCAACGTCCTTGTCGGGGCGAACGAAGAAGAAGAAGAAGAAGTCCTATAGAAAAATTGGAATCTTCAACTACAATTGTCAAGGCAGTCCTACAGCGTGGTTTTGAAATATGAACAACAACTACAAAACAATAACAATAGCTTCCAAATGTAAGAGAGGTCGAGGAAACCGAAAAGCACATGGAGAAGAGAACTGGATTTTTATAAAAAAAATGAAACGAATGAGGAAAACATAGAAAGACTTTGAGCTGAAGGTACGGGTCTGGAGACTTGGCGTGAGTTTGCTGAAGGTTCCTGAAGGGTAAATTGAATTAATACACATATAACATGTATTGATACTGTTTATGTTATTTTGTAAATATGTTACTCAGGGCAGAAATGTAAAAATGCTGATTGCCTATTTTCTTTACCCTGTATAAATATTTTCGATCGCGTGGCTCCCCCCTCTCTCTCTCTCTCTCTCTCTCTTTTTCTCTCTCTCTCTCTCTCTCTCTCTCTCTCTCTCTCTCTCTCTCTCTCTCATATATATATATATATATATATATATATATATATATATATATATATATATATATATATATATATATATATATATATATATATATATATCCCTTTCTTACAATATAAACCTGACAGACAAAACTAATAAATTAAACGACCTTACGAGTGCAATTTCTCGCTTATAAAGTCGTAAATTAAACTCCAAGAAGAGAACGCTATCTGTTACGAACATAATCCTGACTTTTGTCTTTATTCACGTTGCAGTAAAAATGTAAGCGGAAACTAGGACAACAGTGATAGCTCGGAGTGGTTAAAATATAAGGTGTCCTGTGTCGCCATGAAGGAAAGCCATTTTGTTGTTGGCTGTCTGTCAGCGCTGAAAATGTAAACACGCGCACCTGACGGTTGACAGACTTCACGCGTAACTGAAATGTTGAAGGATATACCACCTACTTAGAGATTATGTTAATACAATAAGCCAGTCCGTGGAAACCCGAAAGGTTGAAGGGAAATAAAAGCTTATCAGATCTGTAGTTTTCTTCTGTCAACAATGAAGACTTTCTACGACGAAGAAGAGGAAGATCTGACCGATGTTTACATTCTTTTATTTCTATATCTGTCTCCCTCTCTCATCATCATCATCATCACAATCACTTTCGACAGAGTAAACAGACTCCAAAACCAAGCAGCACGTATTATAACAGGGGCCCTAAAGTCTACACAAATCAACCATATGGAAAACATCACAGGGCTACAGTCAATGGAGGATAGACGTGACAACAGAGTCTTAAAACAAGCTGAAAAATTTAAGAGGCTCGAAGGACACCCCATGTACCAAAGAATGAATAGGCTAGGAAGAGGCAGGCTCAAGCGAACTAACTTTGTCGCCCAAGCAAAAGAAAAAATTAACAATAATACCATACTAGCTAGCTCAGTTGCAAAGAAAATCCCAACAAGCTCAACTATCCCACTGTGGAAAATAAGATGCTTTCCTGAGTTAAAATCTGATATTCCAGGCATTGAAGGTAAGGGAACACAGACAGAAACACAAAGAAAGTGTATAGCAACCAAGTATATTGACCAAAGATTTCCAGCGAAGCTTTGGACACATGCATATACTGATGGTTCGGCAACAAATGCAGTTGAAAATGGGGGTGCCGGCATCCTCATAAAATTAAAGAATAGAATTCACTCTATGGCAATTGCCACTGGAAAATACTGCAACAACTTCTGTGCTGAAGCAGAAGCCCTGAAACAGGCAGCTGAAACTCTTATTGAATGCAAAGCACAGGCAGAAAAACAGATAGTAATCTTTTCAGATGCCCTCTCAATAATATCAGCGCTGAAGAGCCACCAAACTAAAGGATTGAAAGATCTGATAATCTCCCTTGAAAGACTGGCCGAATGCTTCAAGAAGTGCACTATCCAGTGGATACCAGCCCATTGCAACATACCAGGAAATGAAGAGGCAGATAGACTTGCTAAAGAAGGAGGTGCCTTACAGCAAAATGATATAGAGACAACTTACGCAACGGCAAAGACCACTATAAAGGCTACATTCAAGTCCAAATGGGAAAGAGAGCACCCGGGACATTTGAAAAATGACGCATATCATCAACTATCCAGAAAAGAACAGGTCATCATTTTTCGACTGCGCACTGGGCACAACAGATTGAGATACCATCTGTACCACAAATACAAAATTGGTGCAACAGATCTCTGCACCTGCGGTACCAGCCCGATGACAGTCGAACACCTGCTGACCGCACTCCACCTCCACGTGGTGGTCCTGGAAACAGTCTGCAGCAGTGCAGTCTGGCTGAGCGAGTGTGGATCGCAATGGGAAGGCAAACCCGGTCCTAAAAAATGCCGTGCAGAAGTCGGATGTGTCGACCGAAAGGTGCAGATATCACAGCTTAGGCGTAAACAGACACAACGCAATCACCGTCCTTTTCAGGATGAACGAGGAAGAAGAAGAAGAAGAACAATCACTTTCCTTTGCACTCCTCGTGAAGTGAAGCATGAAGCCATCACTGTAGCTGTTCCACTTGTAATAATCCTGCACCAAGCACTGACATGCTCTTGTAGCAATGGTTTCTGTAACAATTTGTTTGACATGATGAGGTTGTCAGCCCCATACTTGTACGACTTCCCTAAGGGTACAGTAGTTCTATATTTTCTTTGCCTCTTCACAGACCCCCGAGAACTACACGGGACTCTCTATCTCTTCTATTTTCTTCTGTGTTTTATTAACTTCTTTTGTTTCCGATTACTAATCTTCGGCTGTCTCGGCTTACCTAACAGGGCAAAGGTAGCAGCCACACAGCAGATACTGCAGTAATCGAGTACGGCGTTCTAGACTTCACTTATACTAGGTTTCAGCTTGATGATGTGGGGGTGACCAATTCCCTTTACGGTCCATGTTCCGTAACCCTTCACCATCACTGCGCCATTTCCGTGGATGTCTGTACAGCGATGAACTGATAAACATACTGGACATCATTCACTGACAGCTGACAATTTCTGTGCTACCTCAGAGAAACTGAAGTACAGTACAAATTCGATTTACACGAGGGTTACGTTCCGGAGAGGCGCTCGTAAATTGGGATTATCTTCTGCGTAGTAATTCATTACTTTACAATTAGGAGAATGCTTCTACAGTACTTCTTTATTTGTCACGAGTGCCTGAACCGTACTTTTGTGTATTATTTATTTATTTACTGCAAAGTAAATCAAAACCCTAAGTTAATAACAGTTTCAATAAAACGCATTACAAAATAAATATAAAATACAGGAAACATAAAATATCAACATTAAAATATGTATTTTGATGAACAGATTATGTAGGACAAAAACAAAATAAAGTAACGATCTTTTTCGCATTTTTCCCAGCTCAGGTTATTTCGAATTAGCATAAAATCAGATCGCTTAAATCTAGATTGCGCGGTACCACTCCTGGAATGTTATGACAATTGGTGTAATGAAAAGCAAACGAACCCTCCGATGCTATAATAGCTTCTTCTGATTTGCCGTCATGTTTAACAAAATAATCTATCAATCTCGCAGACACGTTGTCTACACGAACTCTGTGTTGTATGTTTGACAAGGAGTTTAAAAGGTTCATTAAATCAACATGGTTTTCACTTTCTACAAAAACGTTTGCCAGCGTTTTGCACTATAACTGCAGAGGAGGTAGAACCCTGACGAGAAACCCATCCGATTCCGGATGTGACAAGCCTATGCCTTTCCACTACTGGCAGCCGTAACTCATCACAAGAACTTAGTTTGCGCCAGCAGACTACAGTAGCCGGGAATGAGCAGTGAAGAAACACACCTTGGCCTCCACACCAGCGTTGCCATTCTCAATTTTGAAACAACAAAAAAACCTAGATATCGGCGACTTGAGCTATTTTGGGTGATTTTTGGGCTACTTTGCGCGATTTAGGGCGAAATCTAGGTGGCTTTCTTCAACTAATTAAGGAAACTGACACCTAGACGGGACCAAAAGAAACCTAGATCTAGGTGAATCCACCTAGGAGTGGCAACGCTGCTCCAAACATTGAAGGTATCCGAGAGCTGTCACTCAAGACGCCAGCCAGCCAAGTGAACAATGTTGAGCCTGGTCTCAGAACCTGCTAACACGGATTACCCCACTGGGATTGTAAGGACGCTCTAGCAACAATAACCCAAATAAGGAAAACGTGGAGAAACCAGGGGAAAAACTAAAACATGAGGCGGGATGCCGCCTCGTTTCCTGGTATTAAAGTAAAAATAGTCTCATAGCAGAAGTGAAGTGGTTGAGACTTCACCATACTAGGTCCAGCTTTTTTAAATGAGGTAAGGTGGCCAGTTCCGAACGTCCAACGCTGCCTCTGCCTTCCCTAACTCAAGAGCGGGACATTTACATATAAGCAGACAAGAGCGGGACATTTACATATAAGCAGACAGGAGCGTGACGCTAACAGGTTTGGATCCCTGAACCCGGAAACAGTGCCACAAGAGGAAAGTGCAAACTGTGGGATCGGAAAAGTCACAGTTCAATTCCTTTATAACTTTCCGAAGTAGGAAAATCTAGCCTTCAGTGCTGGAGTAAATATGCACGCTAGTTCTGTCATCCAGGAACTGATTATGGAAAAAAATACAAAAACCTATACAACTAAAACCCAAAAAAATGCAACAAATCTTTCATACACGGAAGCAACGAAATCTTGCATCTCGTTTTGAACGAATATTATTAACAGGTCTGCTACAGAAGCAGAATGATTCACCTAATCTAACATGCGAGGGCTGGTTTAACCATTAACTAGGTGGTCGCCTAGGGCTGGGAACTCGAGTGAACTAAAAATAACCGGTAAAAGGAAAAATAAAGGAGTAATTCCCAGAACAAAATATTTTATTTTCTGTGGCCCTTCTTCGCCACTGTTAATAAGCGTGTATACATATATTTGTATTACCACGTTTATGGGCATGTTTATTTGTGCTTGTGTGTGTACGCATTAAAGTCAGCCTGTTTGTCCATCCGTCCGTCAGTGGCTGTCATTCTATGTATAGACTATACGAAAATTAGGAGAACTGTAGTAAAACGGTGGCCAACTGGGGGGTTTAAAAAAACAAAAAAGGACAAGAGGTAAAGAAATATGCCTACGTTGCGAACACAATGCCTTCACCAGGGACACACTAACAAAAACAGAAAGGAAAGGAAGTGAGACCTAAGTGAAAAGCATGACAAATAAATAAAAATGATACACCCATGAATTAGCGTGGTCAGTTTCGTCGCGGTGTGTATATATAAACTACTAGGGGTTCCAAATGAGCCGTTTACCTAAAGCGGCAAATGAGCTAATTGCCTAACGCGCCAATTACCCTGTCTGCCTAAAGCGCTAAATATCCTGTTTGCCTAAAGCGCCAAATGTCATGTTTGCCTAAAGCGCCAAATACCATGTTTGCCTAAAAGCGACAAATACCTAGTTCGCTTAGAAGAGCAAATACCATGTTTGCCTAAAAACGACAAGTACCATGTTTGCCTAAAAGTGCCAAACCATTGTCTGCCTAAAAGCGCCAAATATCATGTTTGCCTAAAGCGCCAAATATCATGTTTGCCTAAAGCGCCAAATATCCACACACCGGCCCTGATAACACGTACTTACACTTTGCAGAAAGTAAACCTAGAATACAAACACGTTCTGAAACTACTATACCGTTGTACATAGTATGGAGGGGAAAAAAACACACACACACACGCACACACAAGCCAGAGTTGGGAATTCTCAATTGCAGACAGCTACGCAACAGGAAGTCATCTAACCGTCTAGAGAAGCTCTTCTGGCATGTTAATACACCGTGCAAACGCCAGACTTCCGAGTGGGTCAAAATGCGCGCGTGTACACACTTGTAGGAAATGTAATGTAACTTAGTTCATTTATTCATGTATTTTATTTGTCTGTTGTTTTTATCTGAATATTTCTTAGACGTGATTGTATACACCACTTACATAAATGTCGGGCTCCCGGTTTCATCATCATACACTTTGTACGCTCCTTACGCAGCATGGGGGCCACTACAGCTGTTAACCCGCACTTGGAAGCCTACGTCACGGCACTTCATGTTCCTTCAAAGTGGTGGTGTCTGAAGCATTTATTCTATACGATGATATAAGTTTAAAAAACAAAGTATTGATGCGCTGTACTTGGCGCTTGTATCAAACGGCGAAGTTATCGGATTCCGGGTTTGAACCCGGGGGGAAGTCACACTCCAGTCCATCCAGGTGTAAATGGGTGCTTGGTTCTGCTTTTGAGTTAGGAAAGGCAACGGCAGCAAGGAAGATAAACTGAGCAACAACCGCATAAAGCTGGACCTAGTTTAAGAAAATCACTAACACTTCACTCCCCTAAGTGTCCGTTATGCGACTACATTAACCTTTGAAGGTGTATCGGGCCACCACCTTCGTTAACCCCTAGCTGTGAAGGTTGCACAACATTACGTCAAGAGCCTTCAAAGAGGTGGTTTCTGTTGCAACTTATTTCACACAATGACATTAATTATGCAGGTAAAGCATTAATGTACTGCGATCACGTGCACATACGTGTACATCAGTGGTTCCTAACCTGTGGGGCGCACGTCCCCTGGGGAGGTGCACAGTGGATACAGAGGAGGTGTGAGAAATCTCTCAGATAATGCATCACCAAGGCTTCCTCGCTAGATAAAATTCTGAAGTTTAGGATGTGAAAATATGACAAGCAGCAACAGCCGTCTCATTGCGGTAATTTATATATTTGCACATTTGTCTGTATGTGTGTGAGAAATTACTAGTACAAAACGAGCAAGTAAAACGTCAAAACATGACACGAAATAATTATATTCTGCTCGTCTTGCACCAAGTCCTGATGACGTCACTAATTCTCCCGTGGTCATTTAATTCCTTTCCATTCAATTTCAACTTCACTGGATATACTTACTTACTTAGTCGTTCCCCTTCTACCGTGAGGTGTAGAGGTTTGGAAGAGAGAGCGCCAGACTATCCTATCGGCTGTCTTCCTCCGGGCCTGGTTCCATTCTAGTCCTCGGTCCTTCAAAGATTGTCTAATGTTGTTGTCACGAAAGGGAATTGAAGTTATTGTAATCTGTCTAAAGTTATCCTGGACCAAAAAGATGTATCAGATGATACCAGGATAGTGCCAGATAAGAGACTGGTCTTACAAGAAATACCCCCTTTTCTGAAAAGAATCAGGGTGTATTGACATCAAAGGTAGAATCCAGCTGTATAAACCTCCAGGTGTGATGAGAGTGGATGTCCTGAAAGTCTATTTGCTCCATTTCACGATTCTCCCCTGATATTATGTGTTATTATTATTTTCTATTATGGCTAATTATGCTAGGGGTACTAATTATGGTCTATCTATATATATAATATGTATCAACAAAACTTAGAACTCAATTTAAATAATTTTAGCAAGTCTGATGGTACATATTTACAATTTATTTACCCTATACCGTTTCTCTTTTCGGTTAGGTAACTTATAATGAATCAAATGTATTTACATAATGAAATAAATAAGCATGGAATATCAATTATCAAAATGAATCAATATGATGAATTTTCACCTTTTGATTAACCCTTATCTAATACATATATGTTTTGTCACTCTTACTGGACTGTGAAGTAGTAATTATCAAATTTATCCATAAGGATTCTTCATACACTGTATTTTTATCTTTTTATTGTATATATTAGAGGTAGGGTCTGAATAAGCTGACCAGTGGCTTGGTTTTGTCACTTATCTTCTATGTAGAAATCAATCACTCTCCCGCCATGGACTAACACGTCTGTGAATTGCCAGGCAGTAGACGCTGGGTATCTGGCTCCAATGACTTTAAGAGCACTTGCACCTCAGAGTTCAACAGAGATGAATGATTCATGCACTTCTGGTAGTTTGCAGGATAAAACCTGGAATACAAATAATCACAACCTCTGTATGGTCCAGCACTATTCTGTCCTCACACACAATGGACATAACAAACAGTGTCAGACATTATGCTAACATATGCACAGGACAATTTACCTCAATACCACTCACAGCCAGTTCACTGTGACTACATTTTCCTTATAAATCCTAAGTTAGATCCAGTTGTCCATGATCCGCCTTCATACAATGAATTGGTCTAGTATAAAGCACTAAGTAATACCTTGATCAATTCCTTAAAACAATTCCTGTCATCCTTCCTTATGTTCCTGGTAAATATGTCGTTCCTTTAAGAAATACTCCTTTAAACACTTTGTCAAACTTACAGACGTACTTAGGCCATCATTCTCAATTATTCTACACATTTTACAAGGCTGGCTTTCGTCTCCAAGAGTTTACACATGCTACACACTTCCTAACGCACAAGTAGATTAACCACAGGAAAATTACATAATTATATACATATATATATTCATTCTTACCCTCAGGTAATACATACAAACTGTATTCATAACCCTCCACTCCCAAAGGAGCATTGGCCTTCAACAAACACATGTCAAGTCCTCCTGTCACGTGCCATTATCCCAAGTTCTTTCCACGTTCTCCTTATCATGTTGACCTCTGTTTCCAGCTCTCTTCTCCATGTGCTTCTTGGTCTACCTCTGCTTTTCTTGCCCTGGGGGTTCCAGAACAAGGACTGCCTTGTAATGCTATCAACAGGTTTCCTCAGTGTGTGTCCTATCCATCTCCATCGTCTTCGTCTCATCTCTTGTTCCACTGGCACTTGTCTAGTTCTTGTCATCAGTTCCACGTTGGTAACCTTGTCATACCATTTTAATCCCTCTATTCTACGCAAGCACCCATTTATGAAAGTGTAGCTTTTTGGTAGTTGTCTTTCTGTGGCCCTTCTTCGCCACTGTTAATAAGCGTGTATACATATATTTGTATTAGCACGTTTATACAAGCTGTAACAGGCTGTTAATGGGCATCCAGGTCTGCCAGGCAGATGCGGTTGGCAAAGGTACAAAACGTTTACACTTTTACCGCTTTCTTCTGTTCAGCTGTATTTTTTAAATGCTGTGGCCTCAATTCAGCCAAGGGCAAGGTCTTATATACTAGCACATCCGCCGTATCGGATGGCATGGGGCAAAAAGGGTGTAAAAAATCTTCTGTTCAATTAGCAAAATTTTTAATATTCATTATCTTTCTTATTTATGGGGCGATTTTTGTCATTTAAAGCTTGAATTATTCTATGAATTATTCTGTATTGATCTATCTACTAATTGGTTAGTTTGCAAAATGCATTTTAATATATGCATGCTTTAACTAGCTAAATTGGGACTAACCTGATGTAACGAAGCCCTTTCCCTTAATATTTCTATCTTACTAAAATACTATTCGAGAAAGTTTTTACACCTACCTCTAGCGTAACATTCCCGTTGTTGAATTATATAATCCTTTCCGGTGATACTTCTTTATTCTTTCCAAAATTAAATGGCATTGTACCATCGGTTACACAAAATGGGCCTCTATGTTCAAGCTTAGTACGTTTTACAATACACACCAAGAATGAAGCGTTTTCATTGGTTAGTGTATCAGAGAGTTCTCAACATATGGCGTGCGGTATGGTCAGATTTACTCCTAAGTATACAGAAAACCGTGTTGTGAGACAGACTAAATCACGACAGTTGTCCTCCCAGCGGACTCTGGGTCGTCCTGGGGGTCTGGATC
This sequence comes from Oreohelix idahoensis, assembly GCA_024509875.1. NCBI lineage: Eukaryota > Metazoa > Mollusca > Gastropoda > Stylommatophora > Oreohelicidae > Oreohelix > Oreohelix idahoensis. The sequence continues at coordinate 93,981 of JAMPIV010008835.1, forward strand.
TCTGGCTCTTTGTTTCCCATGCTTGTCGTGGTAGCCGATCTTCTCCTATTCTGCAGACATGGCCAAACCATCTTAGTTGGGACTGTTCTATTTGGGTCTGCAGGGGGTGGGATTTTAGGCCTTGACGTATCGTCTGGTTGCGGACCATGTCTCTTCTTGTTACTTCAACCACCTTCCTCAGATACCTCATTTCTGAGGTTTTTCAAAGGATATTTGTAGTCAAACTCTTATGGCCAGTGCACCTTGAAAACACTGAAAGGCCTGCGTGCTCTTTTCGTGGGTGTTCAATTTAGGTATCACTGTGCGATGCGCGTTGTTTCCCCGTACGTTCCAGAAAATGTACCACGACAAGGTTGGAAGGCTTGTGCGTTTTTTAATAGGTGTCCAATTGGCTTTCATTGTGCAAAGCACGGGCACGGCTTTTCCACATTTTTCCGAAAAGCTGAGGGAATTTGTTCATTATTGGTTACAGACCTTTAAGTAATACAATCAGTATATAGGGGATCCCAATGAAATGCTGTTAGAATGGCATTAGAATGGCACGGTTTTCGAACATGTACAGATATTTGCCCCAAGCCAAGAAAAATGTGTTCCGTGCCAAGAAAAATGTATTCCGAGCCAAGAAAAATGTGTTCCGAGCCAAGAAAAATGTGTTCCGTGCCAAGAAAAATGTGTTCCGTGCCAAGAAGAATTTGTTCCGAGTCAATAAAATGAGTTCCGAGCAAGACCCGCAAACCTTCCTTCTAAACCCGCTGCAGATTTTGACAAGTAAAGATGTTGGTTTCATTGCTTCACCTGTCATTGTTGTGACAGGCATGAGGATGGGTAAGGAAAAAAAATCGAAAAAAGGTGATTCGTCTTACGAGTACAAAAGACAAAGAAAATAGCCAACGTTGCGGCCACAAGGCCTTCGTCAGGGAAAGGAAAGAAAGAAAGAGAGTGAGGGCTAGATAGGACACATAAGAATCTAAATAAATGTTAAAATAAAACATGGGTACTTCCCTAAAGGGAGCTAAGACCTAGCACGCCTGCCCAAGAGAGAGTGCGTCACCCGAAAAGGAAATGACAGCCACTTCCGGATTGTAAACAGGACATACTAAGAAGCTAAAGAACGAAACTGAACAAGAAACTACCAAAACGTAATAATAATGAAGACTGGAGATAGAGGAGGACAGAATGAGTTGGAGATAAATAAATATTAAATTTTAAAAAATCATACCCATCCATTGTGCTCCGCGTCTTACCGCAGTTCCATTTATCTTCCTCGACAGGCATGAGGCATGCTTGCTTGTTTCCCAAAAATAAAATCCCCGTAGTAAACTCTTAATTATTTCTTGAATTGTTTTTGATTAATTTGGGGCAAGACGGGAGGCGTGAACATTACCGTTCACTCTCAAGGGAGGTATGAGTGCAAAAAGATTAAGAACCCCTGGTGTATATCAGTATATTGGATCTAGTACAAAAAGATTAAGAACCCCTGGTGTATATCAGTATATTGGATCTAGTACAAAAAGATTAAGAACCCCTGGTGTATATCAGTATATTGGATCTAGTAAAAAGATAAGAACCCCTGGTGGATCTAGTACAAAAAGATTAAGAACCCCTGGTGTATATCAGTATATTGGATCTAGTACAAAAAGATTAAGAACCCCTGGTGTATATCAGTATATTGGATCTAGTACAAAAAGATTAAGAACCCCTGGTGTATATCAGTATATTGGATCTAGTACAAAAAGATTAAGAACCCCTGGTGTATATCAGTATATTGGATCTAGTACAAAAAGATTAAGAACCGCTGGTGTATATCAGTATATTGGATCCAGTACAAAAAGATTAAGTATAACAGTACAAAAAGATTAAGAACCGCTGGTGTATATCAGTATATTGGATCCAGTACAAAAAGATTAAGAACCCCTGGTGTATATCAGTATATTGGATCCAGTACAAAAAGATTAAGAACCCCTGGTGTATATCAGTATATTGGATCCAGTACAAAAAGATTAAGAACCCCTGGTGTATATCAGTATATTGGATCCAGTACAAAAAGATTAAGAGCCCCTGGTGTATATCAGTATATTGGATCTAGTACAAAAAGATTAAGAGCCCCTATTGGATCTAGTACAACAAGATTAAGAACCCCTGGTGTATATCAGTATATTGGATCTAGTACAAAAAGATTAAGAACCCCTGGTGTATATCAGTATATTGGATCTAGTACAAAAAGATTAAGAACCCCTGGTGTATATCAGTATATTGGATCTAGTACAACAAGATTAAGAACCCCTGGTGTATATCAGTATATTGGATCTAGTACAACAAGATTAAGAACCCCTGGTGTATATCAGTATATTGGATCTAGTACAACAAGATTAAGAACCCCTGGTGTATATCAGTATATTGGATCTAGTACAACAAGATTAAGAACCCCTGGTGTATATCAGTATATTGGATCTAGTACAACAAGATTAAGAACCCCTGGTGTATATCAGTATATTGGATCTAGTACAACAGCTGGGTCGACTGGAGCATGACACTTCCAAGATTCGATCCCGGAACCCAGTAATTGAGCCGCGACAGGACAGCGCTCAAACTTTATAGCCAATCGGACTTCTCATTACATCAAGTATTTCATATTAACTTGAACAAATGATCGTTTCCCTACGATGAATCATAACCGCTGTAATCCTCATTCTCTACCACACACACACACGCTCAATGGAAGTGACCTACCAGGCTAACCCTTTGATGACTAAGAATAATGAGCAAAACAAAAAGCTTACCGTTTCATCAAAGTTTATCTGAACATAGTGTATGAAGAGTGCGGTGATAAGAAATCTTGTAGGAATCAGACAGAAAATAAAACAGATCGAGTAACGGCAATCTGAAAGCGAACGCTTTAATGGTTTGGGCGTTAATTTACGACATGAAGGGCCATTACAAAACGCACTTGAGGGGGGAAAAGTCCTGGGAAAACGTCAAGTGGCAAAACCAAGAGACAAAGACGCAAGTTCAAGCCTGCAAAAACGAACTGTGTAAATCATATATGAAAACACAGGTGAAGAGAGACAACTCTGATCTGATGTACTGCGGTTTCTATAAAACCAGTCACGAATTGTCTTAACAACAGAATAAATATCTGTTAAAAAAAATAAAAATAAAAATACGAACAATGTTCAATAAATATAAAAACCATACGATGTATCTTCTATAAATATAAAAACCATACGATCTATATTCACCAATGAAACAATATTCTTACTTAACTTACTTACTTAGTCGTTCCCCTTCTACCGTGAGGTGTAGAGGTTTAAACAATATTCAACGAGTCTAACTAAATGTAAAGATAAAGGTAGTCAGATACAGCAGCAGGGGATTGCAGTGTTTGACACTTCACCATACGACAGCTTCAGTGGTGGGGTGACCAGTTCCCTTCCTCGCTGCCTTTGCCTTTCTTAACTCAAGAGCAGAGTCAAGTACCCATTTACAGCTGGGTAGACTGGAGCTTGACTCCACCGTGTTTCGAATCTGGAAACTTTGCCGCGACAGGCCAGCACTCTAACAACCACTGATAATTGGACTACACTTCTTTAATACATTCTCCCTTTTTCTTACTACCCCCCCCCCCTGTTTTTTCTTCTTGCTCCTATGGAACATATGAGGCGGTCGATCTTTAATACATAATATAGAGAGAAAAAAAGACCACCTCTGTATTACCTAGCCCGAAAGGGAAACAAAGAAAAGTAACGCTCTAACAAGTCTAACTGACAAAACAGTTCGTAAAAGGCGTCGAAGGAGGTCTGGGCATGAGGATGGGGGGGCTGCTAACCCGTCCAGTACAAAAAACGTTAAGCCACAAAAACTTTAAAAATAATACGGACAAATCTACTAACGAAAAAAATACAACTCTGCCATCCCAGACAGATGGTCTTCTGAAAGGAGGCGTATGGCGCAACCTGGAGACAGCCGAAAAGAGTTTCCGGATGTTGAATCATTTTTGTCCCCATGAGATATCTCCGAATCTGGAGAACTGAAGACATTAATGAAATGGACGCGGAATACAGGGAAAGTCCTTAAGCTAATGGCACGAGACAGAAGGATTTAGCGTTTTTGCTGAAGGCCTATGTTCCTTGGGGAGCTGACCAGTATTAAATGACTGAATTGAAAATAAAAGCCCCTCTCTCGTCTCTGTGTGCGTTAACTGGACAAAGCTTACAACCATGCGCCCACAAACCAAATTGTAAGCTGCTGTAGCGATATCTGTGAGATAATCGCTAAATTCAGTAAGATTTTGGTTCTATGATAATAAATAAACCAGACCGTAAGTGTCTGCTTAAAGTCGTCTCTACGCCAGTATAGCGCTGCCTTTTTTTTTTTTTGCAGAGGAAATGCTTATAAAAACGATCCCGCTGTAAAATCTAACACGCTTTCTTAGTTTTGGTTTTGAGACATTACAATTAACGATCTGCCAGAACTGTGACACCAACCTACCGTCTGAATTAACGTAATATTTTAACTTTAACGCTCAAATTAGTAGTAACTCGGACATTTTCCAGTAGCAAGAACGAAACGATAGTAATAATTAACGCCAATACTACCAACGTTTGGCAAAAACCCCTCTTCGCTCTGCACGCGGGACTAATACTATAACCTCTCTGCTGGACAAATCAGAATATATAAACACACAGACAGTTTTCAATTCTCGCCGAGTAGTGTATTTCTGACGTAACCCAGACAAGTTAGTTATTTGAATGGAAAAAAATGAGAGAGGGAGGGGAAAAAATGGCCGACTTTTGGAAAAGTTGAAATTGACGATTAACAGTGACAAAACTGAAAATCTAAACGACAAATATTAGGGCCATAAAAATCATATATAAAGATAGCTTAGGATCCCCTGAGCAATAATATATTTTAAAATATATGGTAGTCTAATTATTAGCCAAGATATTGAAATAATACTATATGAGTACGAACGCTAAGACGGACAGACTGTTGTTTTTGCTCATTTATCCATTACGTTAGTGGGGGACGCTAGTTTAAAAAGAGGCATTAGAGTGATTCAAATCCGATTGGTTGATAGAAGAGTATAGGAAGGAGGGTATTGGTTAGGCAAAAAAGCTAACTATATTTTGAAGCCTCACTCCTAGAAGTTTGGAGTTTGGCTTTTGTTTTTTTTTTAATTTTGAATTGAAAAAGCTAGACCCTCGCTGATTGGGCCGGTCTGATAATATTGGCAAAAGCAAGCAAAGGCTTGTCGCCAGTTGATACAGAAGTTTTTGAAAGCAAGCTGCGTTGAGAACAGCAGTGCCTAGAGTGAAATAATAATTCTTGGCAGTCTGGACTGGGGCAAAGCTAAACCTACCTTAATGCTAATGCCAGTCAACGTATGTTTGTGATATTTCTTTGAATTGTGGTAAGAATGACTTTATTAACCTTATTATTACAACCAAATTTGGTGTATGAGATACTGCTTGATTGGGAAGGCGTTACGACTAAATACAGAGGTCCCCAGCAGACTTATGCAGGGCCTGTGGTGTTGCACACACGCAGTAAAAATTGACATGAGTTGTATAACTTAAAATGATTTCCAGAGTTACCAGTGGGAAGGCTAACCCACAATATTCTATGGGAGAGAATCATGGTTGCAGTGTCAGAGGCGTTGTAGCCATTAGGGAAAAGAATAGGAGCACTGGTATGAGTTGTTATCTCAGAAGAAAATGGTTGACATGGGGTGGTCAGAGAGATCTGACCCTTTTCTTTTATTGAATTATGCCATGTATTAATTGTGGAATGTTATTATAGACATGTTGTACAGAATCATAACCTTGTTTCAGGGTTTTTTTTTTTTGGTTCTGGTGCTACTGTAGTACCAGGACCCTGGTGATTTTACTAGAGTGAGAGAGAGAAGTGAAACTTTTCTGGACCAAGCGGTCTACTATACTATTCTACACCAGGGACTGTGTTGGTTGTGGTTGTGGTATTGACCCTGTCTTATATCTATATGTGATAGACTTTAAATGTATTTGTAGTAATACTTACATTACATTACACACTTTCATAACCCTAGACATTATACGTAGCTATCATATATACTAGTCCAGAATAAGTCTGATTGAGGTCATAAGGTGGTAGTAGAAAGGTACTCTGATAACTCAACCCAAAATTTGTTATAATCAGGGACCTTCACAGCTGACCTCATTCAGTACACTAGAAATATTGAATGATAACATCTATTAACATCAAATCCACCACAGCTGCGACCATCGTTGCCACTCCTAGGTGGATTCACCTACCACCTAGGAGTGGCAACGATGGTCGCAGCTTACAATTTTTTTTTTTTTGTGGTCCTGTCTAGGTGTCATTTTCCGTCATTAGTTGAAGAACGCCAACAATATCAACTTTTGGTTTTCTGTTTTTCGCCTAAAGTAGCCCAAAAATAGCCCCCAAAACCGTAGTCCATGTAGCCGAAAATCTAAGTGTATCTAGGTGCTTTTTTTTTTAAGGTACCATCTAGGTTCCATTTTTATCAAAATTCTGGGTGGCAACACTAGCTGCGACTAAGGAGCGGCTGCGCTGAGCCCAAGAACTTCAACATGTATATAAAAAAAGCGTTTCAGGTGGAATCCATCGCTTAAGGCTTAAGCGAACATGAGATGTTCTGGTGCAGGATTCTTGCGTGAGGCTCTACTGCAGTGGTGGCCCTGTGCGTCTCAAGAGGTGAGTAAGGGACATTCGTTCCGACATCGTTCTTGTAAACACAACCAGTTTTCCTGGGTTACAAACCTCCCGGTGCACGAGCATGTCAATGCTTTGTGCATGCTTCCTGCAAAGAGGGGGCCAGCTGCGGCAGTGGCTTCATACTCCATACGGGGCAGAAAAGGAAAATAACGATGATATATTATCGCATGATTGGTAGATAATGTTAAATGACACATTTTTCCGTGATCATCTTGGTGGACGCGTCTCTGTGTTTTGGTGCAGAAGTGGTGTGTGATGCATGCTGGTCTCAGATAACTGTAAATACACTGTTACTAGGTTTTGAAGCTGTCTCGCTTTATATTGGACAAATCAGGGAGGAAAGGTGAACGAAAGACAGAAACAAATAAAAAGAAACAGAAACAAATGAAAGAAACAGAAAGATAATAAAAGTTAATTAAAGATTGAAAATCCATAAACCAAATACTGCAGTCTGGAGCGTGCTACCTTTGCCGCGAGAGACCAGCGCTCTAACCACTCGGTCAATCGGACACTCACATCCCAAACCCAGCTATTCCTTTTTGTTCTTCAAATTATAGACCATATCATAACACACGACTTGATCCTTCTGGCTTCTCGCCGCTGAACCACAGCAACCAGTCAACTAGATGTATCACTAACGCCAGGACTAACTGCAGCTACCAGGTCTATGTCGTGGTCACGTGGACAATGCGTTGCAGCTTGCGTCCAGTCGGCTGATTGAGGCAAAAGCAAATCAACTAGAAATACTCTTACGCCTCAGATACCCCCGAGGCATTAGCGGATCCAAGGGGGTGGCGACGGGGCAATAGCCCCTCTCTTGGGACTTTGAAAACCGTTACTTCATATCAACCGCTCCAGTATCCCCCCACACACACTTGGGACTTATATGTAAGTAATCGTTAGGTCGGACGACGGTAAAATTAAACATGTCTGGTACTGGACAATGGTAAGTACCCTAATGGTTACGAACGTAGTTTGCAAGTAATTCTACGTGGCGGCACAATGAAAGACAATAAAGGGAACCGCCATACAACAATGAGACAAAAGATGGCCCAGGCAGGCGACACAAGGGGACTTCACTCGAGCCGCAAAAAACAGGATATTGTGACAAGAGGCGGATAATTTTCGTATCGGGCGGCCAATACCAAATCAAAAAATGTTAAGATGTAATATAAAATATGTATGAATTGTTATGAAATTTTGTCTCTTTGTAGTTGTACCTTACTTTTATGTAATTAAGTTATAGTGTGGTGAAGTGGGATGTTATAAATATTTATAGGGAGACTTAGTGTACTGACTGAGATCAGCTGTGAAGGTATCTATATCTAATGAGGGTAGTGTATTATAGATAACCTTACTTGCTGCCACATATATATATATATATCTCAGTCAGAATTATTCTGGAATAGTGTGATGACTACGTTATATGTCTAGGGTATGTGTATGATGAAGTGTAAGTCACAACAACAGACAGATAAACAATTTAATTTAATCCACTACTCTTGACAACACTGTGACACTCACATACATATAACACTCTATGAGAATATCTTAAGGAGTCACTGATAACTTTTCAAATAACAATATGTATTCATTGTTGTTATAAAGGTATATGTGTCCTGATTCAAATACAAAGGAACCAGGAATCACAATCAATTTTAATTACAAGTATATGTACAGACTTTATCAATATGAATATTGTAGTGACATATATTATTAAAAATATCCTATGTGTGTCAGTTGTGTAGTAGTAATATGAGGTAATACTGGTTTTGTTTTGTTCAAGCTCTGTTGGTATTTGTCATCATGACTTCAATAGTTTTTCTTTTGGGACTAGTATTGGAGATGTTCTCAGTTCCTGATATTAAGTTCTACACTGATCACAATACATCACAAACATTGAGTTCAGAGCGTTAGGCCAACTGTTAGCTTCATCTGAAATACTTTATACCAGTATTTACCTCCTTAATGGTTACCACGCCTCTGCACTTCCAGCATTATTTCTTTCTAGTCAATCATCCAGGTGTCAGTGTACTATTTGGCCATTCCATGCCGTTTTACTTTCCTCCGACACCCTCTGTTCAGGCTGGAGCATTATAGGCTTTATCTCCTGTTTGCCACTGAACTACACATATATATACAGGCATAAATTAACAATTCACATTCAATTTTCATTAAAAGATACTGAATGGTTCAAGCTTACCACAATTCATAGAATAAACACAGATACGTTGATTAGCAATGAATTCTGGCACATTTACTGGCACAAATTCCCATCTGCTTATGTTCCAGGCTTTTATTTAGCAAAATATGAGCTGGCTTCAACGCACTGTTGCTTTATCAAGCTTATTTAAACAAGTGGTTTCGAACTAACGCTCCTAAGTGATTATATCAGCGAGTCTGGCCAATCGAGCCACGTTTCGACAAGTGTTTGAAAAAATGTTACCTTTTCACGTCTCCCCTAACAATGAAAGATAGTATTTATAGCCCGACCAATCGTGGTTAGTCTTTCATTTGTTGCGCTCCAATCAATTTGGAGTTTACATGGTAGGCTATTTCTGTAACGTAAGGTTTTGTTCAAACACGTTATAAAAAAATTTTATGAGCAGAAATGATTTTATGTTGTCAGGCATCCCCACTATTTTATTTTGGTTATAATTTATTAATTCCTGGACTATTTGCGTAACGTTTTACATATTCTTTGTCAGCAAGCCCTAAGGAACCCAAATATCCAAATTTAACAGAGCTACGTGGCTGCGTTCAAAATATGCAATTCCTTCTACCTCCTGTTTCGAAGATGTGCTGTCTGGGTACTGTAATGTTTTCAAACGTAAACCCATATAATGTTATCTTTCCTAATAAGCGTTTTTTGTGATTTTAAAACCTAACTCTGGGAAGGGTAGTGAATTTATCACTGTCCGTCCGAAAAAGTTAGTGCATGTAGCCTAACACGCGTGATAGTAGTAATTGTGTATCGCGCGACGCGTGTTTAATTTTGCATGCGTTCCTGATTTCATTCGCCCCTCTCTCTCTTTCTATTTGAGTCCATCTGTTCGTTCGTTTTGGTAACGTAATATAATTAATGTTAGGATTAATTTAGGTCATTACGCAGTCTGCCTCTCAATGTTTTTCCAAGAAATACAGCACACGTTTCATTGAAGAAAGCGGGTATAATACAGTAAGCTTTTACTATCAACGTGAAATCGTTACAATTTGCAGACGAAGCAGAAAACAAGGGGGATTTCGAGTACCTTCTTTGTGACAGCACTGTTATTTTACCATTGCTCTTTTCTTTATTAATTTTATTTGTTAGGCTTCATATTTACCTAATAATTTATATATGTGGATTAGAATATTCCACGACACCTCCCCTCTTAAAACAGACATTATATGTCAGTCCTTTATTCTATATACACATAGAGAAATTTATTATTATTTCTGGGGTTTACGGTGATTCTCATCACACGGATGGCGGCTTAAAAAATCCGCTCCCAAATTGGTTTTTCCAGATATATACTCAATGCTAAAATTATATGGAGCCAAAAGTAAAGACCATCGGAGTAACCTAGAGTTCTCATGCTTAGCCTGTGCTAGAAACGATAAAGGTTTGTGGTCTGTTTGCAACTTAAATGCCTTCCCATATAGATAAATATTGAATTTCTTTATCGCCCATATTACTGCAAGACATTCTTTTTCGCTAGTTGAGTAGTTGATTTCAGCTTTCTTCAACTTTCTGCTAGCATATGCCACTGGGCTTAATTCCCCATCCAATGCATCTGATTTCTGTAGTAGAGTTGCACCTAACCCAATATTACTTGCATCCGTCCTTACTATGAATTCTTGACTTAAGTCAGGTAATTTCAAAATGGGTTTACTTGTGAGCTTTTCCTTCAATTCTTGGTAAGTCATTTCACATTGTGGTGTCCATGTAATGCGATCTGGATGTCCTTTACGTGTCAATTCAGTTAACGGTGCACATATGGAATTAAAGTTTTTGATATACTTCTGGTAGAAACCACATAATGAGACAAAGGATCTCACGTCCTTCTTGGTTTGTGGTCTCGGGGCTTTCTGTAGTTTCTCTAAATTCTTTGGGTCAGGGGTCATGTTTCCCTGATAAACTGTGTGTCCCAAAAATTCCAATTCTTTACATCCAACGCAACATTTGGTTGGTCGGGCTGTTAAATTTGCCTCCCTAAGTCGATCAAACAGCATGTTCAGAGAGTCAATGTGTTCCTCAAATGTTTCTGTTGCTATAAGGATATCATCCATAAAATTTGTTATACAGGGATTATTCAGAGGATCCAATAATTTTCTCATCATTCTAGAGAAGACACTAGGCGCATTCTTCAATCCAAATGGCAATCTATTAAACTCATAGTGTCCTTCTGAGGTACTAAAAGCTAGGTATGGTCTAACCTCAGGCTTTACTGGAATCTGATAGTATCCTTTACTCAGATCCACTTTTGAAAAATATTTCGCTTTATTTAGTCTGGCAAACAGCTGATTTGTATCCGGCAATGGATCCACCTGTCCTTCTGTAATAGCATTCAGTCTCCTGTAATCTATACAGAGTCTATGTTCTCCAGAGGGCTTCCGTAAGAGTACAACACCGGAACTATACGAAGACTCACTGTGCGAAATAATTCCTTCCTTCAATAGATAGTCTATCTCTTCCTTCAAAGCTTTCTCCTTAGCAAACGGAATCGAATATGGTTTCATACAGACAGGTGTGGAGTCTATTAGTTTCATATCATATTCCAATGGGTTTGTATGCCCTGGTCGGTCTGTTAACACCTCTGCATGATTATTTAGAACCTGTTGCACTCTCTCTTTCTGTGTTTTCGTTAAATGTGTACTGATTTTCACCTGTGCTGCTGTCTCACAGGGGTGTAATGGATACTCAAATGATGAAAGTGGTTCCTTTTTCATCTCCATGGCGATGGACAAGGTCAACAAGTGTGTCTCTTCCTGATGTTCTCTTTCCAAATATTTCTTCAGGAGATTCACATGATAGATTTTTTCTTTCCCCTTCTTATCTATCTTATAATTTGTTCTAGACACCTTCTCTAGAACTGTATATGGACCCTGCCATCCAATTTGTAACTTATTCTGACTCCCGGGCAAAAGAAGCAGTACCTTCTCTCCCACAGCCAAATCTCTGTCTTTCGCCTTCCTGTTATAATAGGCAGCATGTTTCTTCCTGGCTTGTTTCAAATTTTCATTGGCAAGTTTCCAGCCAGTTTTTAACCGAGTGGTCAGCTCATTCACATATTGGTATGAAGATGTAATGTTTTCCTCTGCCTTTTCATCAGTCCACGTTCTTAACATAGCTACATATGGACCTTTAATTGTGTGGACCTATTTGTCCATGCACCGGTATGGTCTCTTCCACTCGAAGCTCTGTAGTGATGATTTTTCCTCCCAGAATTATCATTCACAAAACGACCGCTACCAATTTTTTCTTTTGGGGCTTTCTCCCCACTTAAAATTCTTGATGAGAGATTTCCTCTCTACATCTTCTTCCTCCAGTTTGTTTAAGTCCGATTGAGGGATTGTCGGCTTATCCTGGGGTAAGACATCTCTTTGCACTCTCCGCATAGTGGCCATTGTAAAACAGTTAAGTGAAGCTTGTCCGTGAAAAGGGGCTTCCCATTCCATTTGGTCCACTTTATCAAATCTATTTTTCTTTTTATTATCAGGCCTAATTTTGCCCCGGGGCGTGTCCAGGTCCTGATCCATGTTCCCACTTGTGGGTGTTCCCTCATGTGCTATGCTACACCTTTCTACAAAATTCTCAATGTCCCATCTTGCTTTGGGCCAATAATAATTGTGAGCCACCTTTTGAATGATGGTACCTATCTTCTCATGGTCCCCATCTGGTTTCACATGTAGACTCCTTATTAATTCTGTCCTATATCTCTTTGGAAGAACCAGCTGTCCGTGACCATGGGATCTAGTTCCGGCCTTCCTATACATCAACTTGTTTTTCATGTAAAAATCTCCCTTGCCTGGAGTTGTATGACAAGTTGACAATTTTCTGAAACAAGGCTTGAGTGTTTTATCCCCAGCCTGTGCCTTCCTCATCTCTTCTGGAGTGGTATCTAACATAATATCCTCCTCCTGTCTTGAGGTCGACCTGACCTGAAGGGTTGCCATATACACAGGTTTCCTTCTGCAACGGTCAGTGTCATGATTGTCCATCTGACAATTCTTACACCACCTTTTTCCTTGGTTGAAAGATTTTCTTTCATCATATTTCCTTTCATCGAATTGTGGGAATTTATTTTTATTTTCATACCGTGGCCTATCAAATTGGTGCTTACCTTTATTTTGATCCCTAGGATCAAATTTATTAAAGTTCTGTGGTGCCCTAAAGTTATCCACTTGTTTCTTTTTATTACCTGTTACCTCTGCTTGAGCTGCTTGATACCTTTCAGCAACATTTAGCAACTCATCCAGCCTCTCTGCACCTTGTTCCATGAGAAACTTTCTCAGGTCTGGAGCCATGGACTCTCTTAATTGCTCTATAAGGACCATTTCCTTAAGATCTTGGGTTTTCCCCAGAGAAGTCCATTTCTCCAAGTATGTCTCTATTCGTGCAGAGAACTGGTGATAGGTTTCACCTGACAGTAGTTTAGCATTCCTAAATTTTTTCCTATAAAATTCTGCATTCTTTTCATACCTTAACAAAAGAGCCTGCTTTAGCATGTCATAATTTTCCTGATCACCTCTGCTCATTTTTGCAAAAACTTCATAAGCTGCCCCACGAAGTCCCTGAGATAACTTTAAGCTCCACCTTTCTCTCTCTAACCCATACGTGGTAGCTAATAGTTCATACCTATTTAGGTAGCTCTCTATATCATCGTCTTTCTCAACAAAATGATCTAAATGAAAATTCATAGCTGAGGTTGAGGCTCCTTGGCTAGCAGTGGCATCAGAGGCAAAGGGACTGGCACCATTTTCAGGAGCATGGCCCTGAAACTCAAACTCCCTTAGTCGTAATTCATGTTCCCTTTGTAATCTTTTCTCCTCCTTTTCTGCTTCCCTCTCTGCAGCTAATCTCTTCTCTTCTGCAGCTAATCTTTTGTCTTCTCTTTCTGCTTCCAATTTCTTAGCCTCTTTGTCAGCCTCAATCTGCAACCTCTTAGTCTCAGCCTCTAACTTTCTTTCGGCCTCTTTTTCTAATCTTCTTTCTTCGCGTTCAATAAATTTGTCACATTCCGTAGTGACATAGGCAACCATAACTTGCCCATCTAATCCTAACTCTTTTGCAGTCTGTACAGCAGCAGATCGAAACTTGGCCAGGTCCGCCATTGTCTATCAGGTAAATTTCTACAATGTCTAACCAACAATTTAATCTCTAAATATATCTAATGGACAACACAGGCACCGTGAGCTCAACCTTATTTAATTCCACCCAAGGATACCTTTTAATTCTTATATTCCCTGAAGTGAATTACCCCCAATATTTTTAATAGGGAAAGATTCAAAATCCCAAGAGCGAGACCCCAATATATGTGGTGAAGTGGGATGTTATAAATATTTATAGGGGGACTTAGTGTACTGACTGAGATCAGCTGTGAAGGTATCTATATCTAATGAGGGTAGTGTATTATAGATAACCTTACTTGCTGCCACATATATATATATATATATCTCAGTCAGAATTATTCTGGAATAGTGTGATGACTACGTTATATGTCTAGGGTATGTGTATGATGAAGTGTAAGTCACAACAACAGACAGATAAACAATTTAATTTAATCCACTACTCTTGACAACACTGTGACACTCACATACATATAACACTCTATGAGAATATCTTAAGGAGTCACTGATAACTTTTCAAATAACAATATGTATTCATTGTTGTTATAAAGGTATATGTGTCCTGATTCAAATACAAAGGAACCAGGAATCACAATCAATTTTAATTACAAGTATATGTACAGACTATATCAATATGAATATTGTAGTGACATATATTATTAAAAATATCCTATGTGTGTCAGTTGTGTAGTAGTAATATGAGGTAATACTGGTTTTGTTTTGTTCAAGCTCTGTTGGTATTTGTCATCATGACTTCAATAGTTTGTCTTTTGGGACTAGTATTGGAGATGTTCTCAGTTCCTGATATTAAGACAATTAAATTCCCCTCTGAATGTTATTTTTACAAAGTCATTTCAAGATGAGGGGACATAATGTTGAGCTCAGCTGGCCAAATCAGCTTATCTTGCGTGATGGCGGCAGGAAAGGACTCCTCTGCTCGAATTCTCCCCTGGGCTCTGGAGACACCTCACTGATAGCTAAAAAGACCAAGGAGTATGCTGTCCGACTCTGGATTCAGCAAAGCTCTGACCAGGTGCTGCTCAGTACCATCAAGACCACGGTCCCTGAAATCAAGAAGGATGTACCTTCTACTTCATAACTAACTTATACTCTCTTTTTACACTGATCACAATACATCACAAACATTGAGTTCAGAGCGTTAGGCCAACTGTTAGCTTCATCTGAAATACTTTATACCAGTATTTACCTCCTTAATGGTTACCACGCCTCTGCACTTCCAGCATTATTTCTTTCTAGTCAATCATCCAGGTGTCAGTGTACTATTTGGCCATTCCATGCCGTTTTACTTTCCTCCGACACCCTCTGTTCAGGCTGGAGCATTATAGGCTTTATCTCCTGTTTGCCACTGAACTACACATATATATACAGGCATAAATTAACAATTCACATTCAATTTTCATTAAAAGATACTGAATGGTTCAAGCTTACCACAATTCATAGAATAAACACAGATACGTTGATTAGCAATGAATTCTGGCACATTTACTGGCACAAATTCCCATCTGCTTATGTTCCAGGCTTTTATTTAGCAAAATATGAGCTGGCTTCAACGCACTGTTGCTTTATCAAGCTTATTTAAACAAGTGGTTTCGAACTAACGCTCCTAAGTGATTATATCAGCGAGTCTGGCCAATCGAGCCACGTTTCGACAAGTGTTTGAAAAAATGTTACCTTTTCACGTCTCCCCTAACAACGAAAGATAGTATTTATAGCCCGACCAATCGTGGTTAGTCTTTCATTTGTTGCGCTCCAATCAATTTGGAGTTTACATGGTAGGCTATTTCTGTAACGTAAGGTTTTGTTCAAACACGTTATAAAAAAATTTTATGAGCAGAAATGATTTTATGTTGTCAGGCATCCCCACTATTTTATTTTGGTTATAATTTATTAATTCCTGGACTATTTGCGTAACGTTTTACATATTCTTTGTCAGCAAGCCCTAAGGAACCCAAATATCCAAATTTAACAGAGCTACGTGGCTGCGTTCAAAATATGCAATTCCTTCTACCTCCTGTTTCGAAGATGTGCTGTCTGGGTACTGTAATGTTTTCAAACGTAAACCCATATAATGTTATCTTTCCTAATAAGCGTTTTTTGTGATTTTAAAACCTAACTCTGGGAAGGGTAGTGAATTTATCACTGTCCGTCCGAAAAAGTTAGTGCATGTAGCCTAACACGCGTGATAGTAGTAATTGTGTATCGCGCGACGCGTGTTTAATTTTGCATGCGTTCCTGATTTCATTCGCCCCTCTCTCTCTTTCTATTTGAGTCCATCTGTTCGTTCGTTTTGGTAACGTAATATAATTAATGTTAGGATTAATTTAGGTCATTACGCAGTCTGCCTCTCAATGTTTTTCCAAGAAATACAGCACACGTTTCATTGAAGAAAGCGGGTATAATACAGTAAGCTTTTACTATCAACGTGAAATCGTTACAATTTGCAGACGAAGCAGAAAACAAGGGGGATTTCGAGTACCTTCTTTGTGACAGCACTGTTATTTTACCATTGCTCTTTTCTTTATTAATTTTATTTGTTAGGCTTCATATTTACCTAATAATTTATATATGTGGATTAGAATATTCCACGACATATAGATAGTTTTATTTTTTACGATTTGTGTAAATAAGGAGGGGGGCGGGGGTTATCATGCTGATGTATCGCCCCTCCCTTGGACGATTCCTAGATCCGCCACTGCCCGAGGGCTGTCGTCCTCGATTTACGATAGCTAGAACGTGTGCTCTCTTCAGCTGAGCTCATAAGTGCACTGATTTGGCACAAGCGATTACGACTTTCCAAAACTTTCTGTCCCAAGTGTTTGATTGTTTGCTATCATTTCCGCTGTTAACTCTCCTGGAAAACTTCGCGGCATAGTATAAAGCGGTCTAATCATTTTCAGTTCCCGTACCTACCTGGTTTCTAGTAAACCTTCCCGTAGCCCTTGTTCAATATGAGAGGAAATAAATTCTATGCACTTAAGAAAAAAAATATATATATTCATTTTTCATTTTAAAAACCTTTATTCGGTACACAACAACATTTTTTTCAGCATCATAAAACTGTTAAATGTGTATCAGAACACAGTCTAACAAATCAGTGTGACCTTTGAATCTGCCTCCTGTCAACCAACAGTTTTCCTTTTGGTACAGCTTTTGAAAAAAAGATACCAGTATGTTATGATCAGCCTCCAATGTGTTTGTGAACAGAGCTGATAATCCGAATTCACAGAGATACGTTTTTATAGAAGGAAATATTTCAATAGGATAATATAAATTATTTACCATATATTCCCCGTACCATAAAAATAGTTATAGAATGTGTGATTCCTATATACACACACATTGTGATTCTCGCCGGTCCTACGGAGTTCGTTCACTGTGCTGAGATCCTCGGGTTTCCCTCAATTATGTGTAATAAATGTTTATACAATACCAAAACCTACCCACTATCCTGTTCTCACTGTTCTAGTCTACTATCATTTACTGGACACAGTATTAAGGTCCTTGTCTTGTTGGATTCGGCCTATACTGCTTGATAGAAATGCAACAGAAGTGATTGCGTCATTAATAGGCTGAACTGCCCATGGTGGACTTCTGGTGTCATGTATTGTGGTTCGCACTGTTGACCTGCCATTGAAACATCATTTTTTGATGATGCGTAGATGGCAGGGCGGATAGTGTGATTCGCTTGCATGGCTAGGCGGGGTTGTCGCACGGAAGGTCATGTGTTCAAATCCTGGGTAAGCCACTCATGTCTGTTGTTTTTCTGTTGTCTGCTGTTCTACTTCTTTATTTCCTGCGAGTGCCTGATAACATACCTTTATATTTGTTTCATATTAATTTACTGAGATCCTCCTTGTGTGATCTAAGGGAGGAGATCGGAGCACTGATGGAGTTGTCCGTGTGCAATGATGTTAGTCCTTAAAAACCAAACCAAACCCCGTACCCCCGTGTGATGAAGTGAATCTGTATCACAACGCGCTCAAATTTCCCCGCTTCAAAACCTAGTTAACGTATTTTTACAATCTATAAATAACTACAATATTTGAAAATTGTCTGAGGGGCAAAGTCCATTTACCGCTAAAAATTTAACTAGAGAATTTGAAATTTTCTACTACCACAGGTTAAAAGTTACTACCCCCATACACACACACACCCACCCTAATATTTATCGAAGGGACGTAGTCAAAATTAACAACCAATCAAATGGTTACCTCGTTTTTGGTAGAGACAAGAAATCTTGGTTGTAGTGGCAAAAATGCCGATTCTGTGTTTTTGACAAAAATTAAATAAATTATTTCTCAATAACTAAAGGGAATTAGAAAGAAAGGGATATATTGAATTATAGCGCTGGTATTGATTAATATATTAACCTAAAGATTCCCACTTAATAAAATTATCTTGACTTAGAAAAATTTAATTTACTGATATTTTAGATCAGGTTAGAACTACAATTAATTACAAAAAAATTACCCAGATGAAATTGTTAAGGAATAAACAAAGGAAAAGTAAATATAACGATAGAGGTCAGTTGACCGTGTAATTATCACTTTTAATATTGGAAATCGGTCCATAAATAACTGAGATATAAAATCCACACAGATAATCAGACGAACGAACACACTTACAAGTGCTCAAAGTTTATAGTCCAAAAAATAGTTAAAATTTTGACTCGCTTTTTAATTGGTTAGAGGGTAGGGTAATAAAAATTAACACCTCCTTGTAAGATCAGGCCATTTGAATTTGAAAGCCATCGCAAGTTGAGATCAGCGGGAAAGCCTTGTGACCAAGCTTTTGCCGTCTGGACAAGAAAGCAGTTAGAAAACTCATTTACTGCTAGTCAACTTTGTGCATGTGTATTATTCTTTACTTGAGGTAAGATAGATTATTTTATTTGTATATTTCCTTAGCAAGTATCAGGCTATAGGTGTATGCCGATACATTTTATTTCGATACTGCTAATTGGGAGATGGTTCAGGTTACGACGACCTAGGTAGGAATGCAGTCTTTTTCGGAGTGAAATGTGTAATAACGATTTTGCTATTGGCATTACAAATCTTGTGACATAGTGCCGTGGTAATAAAATTGATATTGCCATTGGGAAGTGAAAATAAACGTGTTTGTAAGTTTGTCATAAAATTTTGTGACTGTAAGTCCAGGAGAAAATAAATTGGTAGTGGTTTCAGGAGTGACACAATGTTCAAATAACATGTGACACTACACATAGAATGTTTGAAAGAAGTCATTAACGGGTCACAAGATATATTTGTACACCCCTGCTGATTATATGGAAGACAGGCAATGCTAAAGGAATAGTGGCTACAATGCCTTATGAAAAAAAGAATGAAAACACAGGACTGAGTGTAGTCAAGGAAATATAGGGTTTGATGCATATTGTCAGCACACATGGCTGACCCCAGGTAAGATTACCATTGATTAGTTGTGGAATTTTTATAGACAGGCTGTAAAGGGGAGGAACTGTCTTTCTCATTTCAGGGTTGTATTACCAGTAAGAAAGTGTTGCAGACACCCTGGTGAAGACAGAAATTGTGAGCAGTGAAGGCTCATACTCTACTGTGAGCTACAGGCAATAACTTCACCCCTAAAGCAGCATCATTTGAGTGACCATTTGCATAGTCTGAAGCCCATATCATCAGACAGGCTTATAAGCTAAGTCCCTTACTACGGGCATATGACAGTTCCTCTCAATATAAACCACCACAACAATAAGAATTTCCTGGGGAATGATGAAGAAAACAAACCCTCCAATAACTGACTAGTGTTACTATCCAGTATTAAACATCAGACAGTAGGGTACTCATTATAGTGACAAGTTTATTTTGTTACACTTCATGGACAGAGTTCCATTTTATTTACTTAAAATCTGTAAATAAACATTTTTATGATTTTGACAAGTCCTGTTCCAAAAGATTGAGGTTCAGGACAATAAATTGTATATTTATTGCCATATACATATACCAAAACGTTACCACCAGTCTTACTTATTTACATTTTGTTGAATTACAGTTCTGTTTGAATTTATTCATTCCTCACCTTAAATACATACATACCCTAGACACTTGCCATATACATAACACAACAGAGATAAATGTACACTGGGTGAGATCATAAGAGGTAGCGGAAAGTGACCCCTGACTAATACATCACCATCATCTTTCTGATTCAGGGCACTTACATAGCTTGACCTCACCTTGTTAACTTTCAAATTAAATACCATCAAAACCTCTTATTACACCCCGTAACAAGCATCTCGCACCCACTGGGGGGGTGTGCATGTACCCTAGGTTGGGAACACCCAAATCTATAATCTAACAGGCCAAAACTTCGTCGTGAAGTTGTCTAGGATTTAACCGGCCAGAACTTCGTACTACACAGTGAAGCATCACAGAATATAACAAGCCTTAATTCGCTCACTTCCTTCAATTTGTATTGATCAGTTTAGTCCACATTCGAACCTGAGCTCACCGGGCGCTTTTCTGCTCAACCGTATGCGTTTCGATGGGTACCTGCGTTGATTTAGAAGGACTGAAATGATCTGACAAGATCACTAATGTGGATTTAATTGAAATACCCAGACATATGTTTCTGCACCAGTGGAACAATATGTGAGGAGAGGGCGCTGGCGGTAGATATGTCACACACTGGAAAACCCAGACACATACCAGTGGAACAATATGTGAGGAGAGGACGCTGCCGGTAGATATGCCACACACTGGAAAACCCAGACACATACCAGTGGAACAATATGTGAGGAGAGGACGCTGGCGGTACATATGCCACACACTGGAAAACCCAGACACATACCAGTGGAACAATATGTGAGGAGAGGACGCTGGCGGTAGATATGCCACACACTGGAAAAAACAAACCATCTGTTAGCATGAAAAGGCAGTTCCTATTATGGGATCTCCAGAGAAAACAAATTGAGAGACCAAAAACAACACGCACATACACATGGAGGAGAAATCTGGAGGCAGAAATGAAAGAAAAGTAGACCTGACAGTTCCCAATTCTATGTTCGGAGGCCGATCTCTATGGTTATTAGACATCCGCGGTCCCCTCGCACAGCAGGGTCTGCAGGTGCCTTATTTGTGCGACTGAAGAAAAAGAAAAGACATGCTTTCATAAAGTTCTACACCAGATTTACTTAGTCGTTCCCCTTCTACCGTGAGGTGTAGAGGTTTGTAACAGAGAGCGCCATACTATTCTATCGGCTGTCTTCCTCCTGGCCTGGTTCCATTCTAGCCCTCGGTTCTTCAAAGACTGTCTAATGTTGTCCTCCCAGCGGACTTTGGGTCGTCCTGGAGGTCTGGATTCCTGGCTCTTTGTTTCCCATGCTTGTCGTGGTAGCCGATCTTCTCCCATTCTGCAGACATGGCCAAACCATCTCAGTTGGGACTGTTCTATTTGAGTCTGCATGGGTTGGGTTTTTAGGCCTTGACGTATCGTCTGGTTACGGACCATGTCTCTTCTTGTTACTTCAACCACCTTCCTCTGATACCTCATTTCTGAGGTTTGGATCTGGCTTTTGTGGGTTGTAGTCATTGCCCATGACTCGCACCCATACGGCAAGACTTGGACATAGGTGGAGCGGTATACAGCCATCTTCGTCTTCTTACCTACTTCTCTTTTGCTGAGGAATCTTCGATTTATGGCTTGAAAAAGTCTCTCAGCTGCTGCTCTTCGGGTAGCCAACTCTTCTTTGATGCCTCCCTTCCGGTCTATGACAGCTCCAAGGTATTTAAAGTGGTCAACCTGCTCCAGGACCTGTTCTCCCAGCTTAATCTGATGTCTTCTTTGCTCTCGTGATATCACTATGGTTTTTGTTTTCGAGATGCTTATGGTCATCCCTCTCTTCTCCAGCTCTTCCTTCCAGACTTGCAGGTTGGATTGAAGATGTGCCTCTGATTTAACAATCAGGGCAACATCATCAGCAAATGCCAGTTCTGAAATACAGACCTGTCTCATCTTCCAGTATCCCACTGAATACTTTCTTGTCCTCTCCTTCCATGCCTTGATGACATCGTCCATGAGGAGTATGAAAAGATAAGGTGACAGGATATCACCTTGTCTTTCACCAGTGGTGGTCCTGAATTCTTCTGGCTTATGGTTTGCCGTCCTCGCATAATTTCTGCAAGACTTGTAGAAGCTCTGTATAGCATGAATCAGAGGTGCTGGAATGTTCTTCCTTGCCAAACAGTCCCAAAGTTTGCTCCAGGGGACCTCGACAAATGCCTTTTCGAGATCTAAGAAGCAAAGATGGATCTCACTCTTATACTAAAGAGCCTTTTCACTCAATTGTCTGAGTGTGAAGATTAGGTCTTGAGTACTTCGATTTGCTCGGAAGCCACACTGGACCTCATCCATTTGTGGCTCAGCTAGGCGTCTGAGTCTCTGCTCCAGTATTCTAGAGTAGATTTTACCAGGGATATGCCTCTATGGTTTCCACATTGTCGGTTGTCACTCTTTTTGAAAATCGGTGTTTATTTGGCAATCTCCCAATCCTTTGGTATGGTCTTGTTGCACCAAGCTGCCTGTAGGACCCTTAGGAGTAATAGGTCGCCTGCTGCTCCCATGTACTTAACCATTTCTGGTGTTATGCATATCATGTCCTGCTGCTTTGCCCATCTTGATTTTCTCCAGTGCTGCCTTCAGTTCTTCCATCTTTATGTTATGTTCATCACCATTGGTTTCCTCTTCTGTGTCAGTGGTTATCATTTCTGATGCTTGACCTTGCTCACCATCCAGGAGCTCTGAAAAATATTCTTTCCATCTTTCCATTACTTCTTTTGGGGCAGTAAGCAATTTGTCTTGCTTGTCCTTTATAAATTTAAGAGGGCACTCTTTTTCCTTCCTCATATTCTTTAGGTTCTTATAGAACAATTTCTGGTTTTCTTGCGCATCGCTTTCTAGCTTTTCTCCAAATTCTTCCCAGGACTTCTGTTTTGCTGCTAGCACCATGTTCTTTGCTTCTGTTCTGAGTATCATATATTCTCTGTATTTCTCTGTTTTTCCTGGTGTGTTTTTAGCTCCTAAGTATTGTTTCCGTGCCTTTTTCTTCTCTCTTATTTTCTCTTTAACCTCATCTGTCCACCAAGGTGTCCTCTTTCTCTTGTTCCCAAGTCCAACTTCACCACATGCTTTTGCTGCAGCTGTCTTTATGATGTCCTTGAATTTCAGCCAGAGTATTTCCATGTCATCAGGTTGTTGTTCTGTGTTTCTCACTGCTGTAGCAATAAGCCCCTGGTATCTGGTCTTCACTTCTGGCTTTCTCAGCTTGTAGGTCTTAATGCTTGTTTCCCCTGTTCGTTTACTTAGCTTCTTGCGTGATGTTAGGCAGTTCCTAGGGCGAGTAACTCTTTCAGTTGTTCTTTTAATTGTTAACAAGTAGTGGTCACTTCCAATCTCTGGCCCCCTCCACACTCTAGCATCCCAGAAATACTTGAATGAGCTCTTCCTAACTATGGTATAGTCAATCACTAACTTCTCATTCTTTGTTGGTTCACACCTAGTGTATACATGTATGCGCTTATGGGGGAACTTTGAGTTTGTAATGATCAGATTCTGCTCAGTGCAGAATCTAAGGAGTCGCTTTCCATTGTCATTAACAGTATCTTCTCCATATCTTCCGATAACTCCACCCCATCTAGCATGGTCATTTCCAACTCTGGCATTGAAATCTCCGTGCAGAATTACTTCATCCAGGCAGTCGTCAACTGTCCTTTGAAGCTGCTTGAAGAATTCCTCCTTGACCTCTGCTCGCTCATCTTCATTTGGCCCATACACAATGACAAGGTTGACCATGGTTTCTCCTTCTTTTAGTTTTAGGACCATAATGCGTTCCGAGACAAAGTTCCATCCCTTGATACCATAACTTTGGTTTTTGGTCACAATACAACCCACGCCTCCTTTAGCTCTTTCAGATGTGGGGACACCACTGTAGAGCAGCGTGTCGCCATCGAGATCCATAACTCCTTGTCCTTTTTTCTCTGTTTCTGTTAAAGCCAGGATTTCTAATTTGGCTTTCCTCATCTCTTCCACCAGCTCCTCTTCCTTCCCATTTATACTTCTTGTGTTCCATGAGTCGTAGTCCGTTCCAGTTCGATGCCTTGATAATCAGACTGGTTTTCTCTCTTGTTTCTTGTAATTTGGTTTTTAAGACAAACAGGCGATTGGCCTGTTGTGCTTTTGCATGATGGAGGGGCTGCCTCCTTACGGCCTCCATGCAGGCCGCGCTCCTCCTTTTTCAGCCGGACTTGGGACCGGCCTAGGCGGAGTTTCTACAACAGATACCCGTGCTAAATGCCATGGTGCGTCTTGTTCGGGCACAAGACTAACTGTGAAATAAACAACAAATCAAGCTGGGAATAAAAGGCAAACCAGAGAATAAAGGTAAACTGAATACCCTAATTAAATTGGAAATTCAGGTTAAACAGGGTAAGACTCTCTGCCGAGAGGATGGAAGAGCGGTGGCAAATGAAGCTCATCAGATGCTTTTCCCCGCTTCTACCGTAAAAAAAAAAAATAAACGTGGAAACTACAAAAGGTTCTAAGCTATCTGTATATTGCTTCAGTAGGGAAAAACGACAGGCAATAAAGATATTCCGATAGCTCGGTAATACAACACTTCCGTTAACTACACAGGGGATGTGAGATGTGTTATTTTTACATCCACACAAGTAGCTACAGATACAGAGAGGGAAAGAGATGTGAACAGGGGTGGGGGGGAGGGGGGGTTGTCAATTTTAGATTAGCATGCGTTTATATAACAGCAGAAGAGAAAGGTTAAAATTCATGTGTATATATAAACAGAAGAGAAAGGTTAAAATTCATGTGTATATATAAACAAAGTTAAATATAACTAAGGAGAAAGAATCAACACCACCCTTAGTTGTATATAGAAAGTTCTTGAGCGACGTCAATCCTTTTCATCTCTGAAAGTTCCGTTATCCTATCCATCTCTGAATTCCGCTGTCCTATCTATCTCTGAATTCCGTTATCCTATTCATTCTGAATTCCGCTATCCTATTCATTCTGAATTTCGCTGTCCCATCCAACTCTGACTTTCGCTACCCTTGTCGCTACCAGCTGTCGGTTTATTCTATCCCACCCAGCTTCTTGTTGTTGACTCAGTCTCACTTTGTTGTAATATTCTCCATCAAACATCCGCTGACAAACGTTTTCAGTTTCCCTATTGCTGTTTTTGTTATCCGTTATTATTTTTTTTTTTTTGCATCCCTGCTTTCAATCTTCCTCACCTTTTTCCCCGCTTCCCTACGTGTCTTTCAGCGAGTCTGCTTGTTAATGGTCTCAATATTATCTCAATTTATCTTTCACGCTCCATTCTTCTACAGCGGCCCTCTTTTCTCGTCAAGTTTATTCATTAGTTTAACGACCGGGGAATATCCGCACTGTTTTTTTTTTTAAATTCTGCTCCGGCACTTAGTATTCAGAGCTGTATATCCCCATACTGACGGTGGAAAGGGGGAGGGGGGTGGGTTGTCTGTCACAATAATGTTCATTTATTTTCTGCGTAGACTAAAAAAGGTAAAATAAATCACTTAACAAATACTGCGGTAGGAGAATAAAGTGTTACAGACTCCACTATACTAGGTTCAGCTTTATGAAGTGGGGGGGGGGGGGAGCTCCCTTTCTCGCTGCCTTTGCTTCCCCTAACTCAAGAGCACCCCACCCATTTATAGTTAGCTTACACCAGTACTATAATATTTTGAACAGTCGCCGCGACTGCTAATGTTACCGCGGTAAGATGTTGCAAATGCTGTATTTAAAAAAAAAAAATGGAGACTCATGTATTGTCCGCCCAGACTGTTGAGCGTTACAAAAAAATTTACAAAGTCATACGCCTAATAGTGGCAGTCTGATAGATTAATCATTTTCCAGTCAGGGAGTCAGCAAACAGACATTCCAGCTTCCCATTATAACGCTATGGTAATTTCCTACTTTAGCCTAGTGCCAATGTCACGGAACTGAACAAGTTGAGAGGGTCATCAGTGAAAGGCTAATGCCCTTGTTCAGGAGCCATGTGCAGACCCGGCAGAGGCACACACACAAAAAAAATGAGATGTGATTTTCTGGTTCGTGAAAAACAGTAAACACTGGCTTCTTTTATTTCCCATCTCTTTCATCTTACAGATACGTTTTATAATTCTTCCTCTTCTATCTTTTTTCTGTTGCATTTGTTTGTGGATCCATCTGTGTATACTTGGGTCCAGGTGTTGCTGGGCGGTCTACAATAGCCACAACAAGGAGTAAGGCACGCATGTATTATACTCCCAGGACCAATGGGAAATATAAAAGCACGAAAGTATAAGAACGAAAAGGAAGAAAACAAGAGGAGAAAAACTGCCGAAAAAGGGTGAGGAAAAACAGATAGAAAATAAAATACGGTTTAATAATTCCGGTTCAGAACTTCAACGGAAAGGATGTAGGTCTAGTTTTCAACATTTCATTTGATTGTATGATAAAATAAAAATAACACATTTTTTCGAATCCTAATCCTGACTATGATAATTTATTCTCGTTATCCAACAGAAGTTTGTTACAATGCAGATTACCCGGCCAAATAAATAAAAGGTGTAAATTTTACCGGGGTAAACTTAGTGTTTCTCACACTGTCTATCTTTACTTGTAACCTGTATCTGTTTGGCACGTTGGCAATGTCAATCGCGAAAA
>JAMPIV010008836.1:0-152500 GCA_024509875.1 Oreohelix idahoensis
TGCCAATATTGTCAATAGGCGGCATCAACACACATTTGCAATACACTTACTACAAATCCACTGGCTGAGCACCAATGCTATTTTGCAAAATAAAAGCCTGGGGGGGACATCGGCAGATCGAAATTGTGCTATATTCATTGCCGGTCAACGTTAATCCTGTGTTATATTTCCATGAATTGTGGTAAGCTTGAAATAGTTGACATCTTTTTAATGAAAATTGAATGTAAATTGATAATTTATGTCTGTATATCTGTGTGGTTCAGTAGCGAGCATGAGGTGAAGCCTATATAGTGCTCCAGCCTGAACAGATGGTGTCGGAGGAAAGTAAAACTGCATGGAATGGCCAAACAGTACACTGACACCTATTTTATTGACTAGAAAGAAATAATGCTGGAATTGCAGAGGCGTAGTAACCATTAGGGAGGAATATACTGGTGAAAATTGTTTCAGATGAAGATAGCAGTTGGCCTACCGCTCTGAACTCAGTGGTTGTTATGTATTGTGTTAAGTCTGGAAATAGATTATAAATTAGTTCTGAAGTAGGAGGTACAACCTTCTTGTTTCAGGGACTGTGGTCCTAAAGTTATTGAGCAGCATCTGGTCAGAGCTTTGCTGAATCCAGAGGCGGACAGCATACTCCTTGGTCCATATAGCAAACAGTGAGGTGTCTCCAGAACACAGGGGAGAATTCGAGCAGAGGAGGCCTTCCCTGCCGCCATCACGAAAGTTAGAAAGCCTATCTGGCCACCTGAGCTCAACATTATGTATCCCCATCCTAAACTGACATTGTATAAAATTAAGAGGGGATAATTAATTGTATTGATGACCGGAACTGAGAACAGCTCCAATACTAGTCCCAAAAGACAAACTATTGAAGTCATGATGACAAATACCAACAGAGCTTGAACAAAACAAAACCAGTATTACCTCATATTACCACTACACAACTGACACACATAGGATAAGATTAAAAAAATAAAATAAAGTCACTACAAATTCATCATTTGATAAATTCTGTACATAGAACTTGTAATTAGAATTGAATTGTGATTCCTGGTTCACTTTGTATTTGAATCAGGACTTACATATAATAATTTATGAAAAGTGCTTAATACATATTGATATTTGAAAATTTACCAGTGACTCATCCAAGATAGTCTTAACAGATTGTTACACATGTATGTGAGTGTCACAGTGTTGTCAAGTGTGGTGGAATAAATTAAATTGTTTATCTGTCTGTTGTTGTTATGACTTACACTTCATCATACACATACCCTAGACATTCAACGTAGTCATCACACTATTCCAGAATAATTCTGACTGAGGTATAAATATGTGGTAGCAAGTAAGGTCATCTATAATACACTACCCTTATTAGATATAGATACCTTCACAGCTGATCTCAGTCAGTACACTAAGTCCCCTATAAATATTTATAACATCCCACTTTACCACACTTACGTCACGCATTCCAGGAAGATGGTGCAAGCGAGAAAGAAGAAATCTTCTTCAATGTTATATAGAGATTTATTTTATCTGTCTTTTCGTTTTCCTTATAAGCTAGTATGGGAAGGTATCCACACATATATGGTAGTGAGACATGGACAAGAAGTAAACATGCTGGAACTCCAGTGGAAGCCTTTGAGATGAACGAACGAACGAACTTTATTTTCGAAGGTTAAGAACGGGCGCGCAGGCCCGTCTAACATTCTGCCCTTCCACTCTCATTAATCTTGCATACTATATCCTTTCATTCCCACATGATGCTTTAAGCATTAATTTTAAGGCATGCAACATTATAAAGTTAACATAACAGCATTCATTTACAGTATGCAATCATAATTAAAAATGAGTAGGTTTTGTTTTTTAAACAAACAAGTTAGTAATAGAAAAAAAAAAAAAAATATATATATAATAAAATAAAAAAAATAAAAAAGTAAAATAAATGAATAAATAATAAAATAAACAGGAAACATAAATAAATAAAATATAAAAATTCTTTATACCGACACTCACTCATGCGGTCAAACCGTCTACAATTTATCTGCAGTTTTGAATGTGTCTATCAATCATCAATACAAAAATTACATAAACACATTCTCGCTTATATCCACACATTATTGGTGTAAAATGAAATAAAAAAAAAAACACTTTCTTACGCACTTCTGTAGCAGTAAAAGTCATTGAGCAGTTTAAAAAAAAAAAATGTATATCTGCTTATTCTCATATACATCATCCCATTTAAGCAAACGAAAACATTCACATCTCTGAAGTATAGTGGTATGCGGGTACATTCTTACGATTCACATTTCTAAAGTACAGTGGTATGGCGGGTACATTCTCACATACATTACATAATATATAATAATATTACATGGATATAAAACAAATTATTCACATTTAACAAAAAACGAGCGGAAGAGGAAATGAAAAATGTTGACCTATGGATGAGAATGTTGACATGCAAGTGCTGTTTCTATGGGGTAGATAATTAATCACTGTTGAGGAAGTGTTGGAAGAGTGCTATGTTGAATGAATGTTGTGTAGGTAGGCTTTTTAGGTGGTGTGGAAGGCTGTTCCATACGTAGGCTTCTGCGTAGGCTAGTCTCTATTTGAGCAGGTCGATCCTAGGTTTGGGCTGACGTAACTGATTGTAATTGTAGTCCTCTCTTCTACTGGTTTGAAAAACAATGATCGTAGGTACGGTGGGGCATTGTTAGATAGAATTGCGTGAGAGTGCCATTGCTTTGTTGTAGAGAAGACGTTTTTTAGGGACAGTATTTTGGGTTCTTTTTCGTGTCCTAGTGTGTGATATCGTGCGATTATCGGTGATCAAACGTATTGCTCTCTTATGCAGGGAGTGCAGTCTCTTTGAGGTGGAAGCAAGGCAACCATCCCATAGTGTAGAGCAGTAATATAGATGTGTCTGTATATGTGAGTTGAAAAACAATAGTCTAGTATCTGCGTCTAAGAAGTGTTTTATTTAGGCTAGCTGGTACGTCTTTTGGGCTAAGTGTTTGGTTAAATTACGTACATGAGAGTTCCACGTTAAGTGCTGGTCAATCGTGATCCTTAGAACGTTGTGTTCTGTTACATGTTCAATTTGTATTGATTCCACGTGTAGCTGTAGCGATCTGTGGTAATCAACATAGATTTTGTTTTTGCTGTGTTTACTGGCATACGATTCATATATTACTCCATTTTGTTTGATTGTCTACATCACTTTGAAGAGTCATTTCAAGTGCTACGCAGTCATTGTCACTAGTGTAGATAGTACAATCATCTGCAAAGAGGTCACATGTTGAATATTTTAGATGTAATGGCAGGTCGTTGATGAACATTGCGAAGAGTAGGGGCCCAAGAATATAACCCTGCGGTACTCCTGTATCTATCTTCGAGAAATCTGATGTCGAGTTGTTGTGAAACACTAACCGTTGTCGATCTGCCAGGAATGATTTGATGAGGTTGGTTTAGTGGATTAGGGCCTATTCTGAGGTTTTCCAACTTGTGAACCAAGATAGTGTGGTCAATCATGTCAAATGCTTTTTTTGAAGTCAACAAAAACCGCACCACCTAATTTTCCATCACTTACGTTCGACAGCCAGTTGTCTGCCATTTTGGTGAGAGCTGTGTGACAGGAATGTTTGTGTCTGAAACCTGACTGGCTCTCAATGAGCAGTTTGTTTGTTGTTAAGTGTTGAAATGTGGTGTTGTAAATGTGTTTCTCTAGTGGTTTTGAAAGAGATGATAGAAGAGATATTGGTCTGTAACTGTTGGGATCGCTATGTGAGCCAGATTTATAGTGAGGATACACTTTGGCAGATTTAAATGTTGTGGGGAAGTAGTTGTGTGCAATACATTGGTTGTACACATTGGTTAAAGAGTCGCAAATGATGGGTGCAGCGTAACGTAGAATCTTATTGCTGATATCATCAAGCCTAGATGAATTGTTGTTTTTTAATGCCAAGATATATTTGAGAACTTCATGTACTGTTAGAAAAGGAATATATCTTAGATCTGTTATGGTGTGTTCAGTGTTGGCAGAAGGCTGTCGATTTTCTAATTTCGCAGTCCATTGGCTTTAGAGTCGACTTGAGATGGCTAATTTCTGTTTTGAAGTGGTTACTAAAATGAGTTGCCGTGAGGGAGCAGCTTTTTGGTAAAGAGTTTAGTGACTTTGTGTGTGAGTGACCTAATGGCTGCCCAGACTTCTTTGCTGTTTGCTTTGCATTGAATCATCTTTCTGAAATGTAGTTTCTTTTCCTGACGAATGAGGTATTATACTTTGTTTCTAAGCATCCGATACCTGCTGAAATCTTTGAGCTTATGTGCTTCGTCCCGCTCTCTCACTGTTGATAATATTTCGTTGGTTATCCATGGGGCCTTTCTGATGTTTTTGACACGAACCTGCTTTATAGGAACATGTTTGTTAAATACGTTGGTGAAAGTTTGTGCCCAGTATGTTATGGCTTCTTCTGGATGCGGAAGTTGGTACACGTATGAGAGAGGGGATATTTGTAGGTCTTGTAGGAATAATTGAAGGTTAACGTTTTTTGAAATTCCAGTAATGGACTGTGATGTATTCCGTTTTATGTGCTTTGAACCCCTTTCTCGTCCAGGTACAGCAAATAGGATAGTGGTCACTTAATGCTGCCTGTGTGAATGTGCATTCTATAGCTGGGCAGTCGTATAGATATGATCAATTAGTGTAGATGATGAGTCCTGTTATTCTCGGGGTTGATTGACTAACTGTATCAGGTTGTATGAGATGGTGATATCATTCTACGTGTTGTTCGGTTTGTGAAGGTCAATATTGAAATCCCCCAGTAGAATAATTTTCTTCGAAGAAGCCCAAATGTTGTCCATCATTCATGAGTATGTGTGTCAAACCATACAGTAGAAGAGCTAGGGTTTCGGTACAGGTAACCAATTAAAACGGGGGTCAGATTGGGGAGTTGTATTTCCAGCCATAAACATTCAATGCCAGTATGTTCTAGATCATCACGGCGTCTGTACTGAAGAGATGTTGAGATGTATATGACTAGCCCTGTTTCATGTTGTCTGTTAGAATCCCTGCGAATGGTGGTGAATCCATTAATCCTAATTTCTTCATTTGTAATTTTTTGTCATTGAGACGGTTTCAGTAAAACGAAATATGTGGAAGTTTTGTTGGAGAGAGGTGGAGACTTCAGAAAGCTTACCTGGCAGGTGGTAAATGTTTTAAATGACCAGTTTTTATGCCCTGATAGTTTAAGCCATAAATTAGTGATATTGACTATATTTTGATTAGAGGTTTTGCACTCGGACATGATAATAGTCAATAGGAAAGAAAGAATGAAGGGAGTAGGAATGAGTAAGAAGCAATAAAATTAGTACACAATGGTTAATACAAAATTGTAAACAAGTTATAAAATACACTGCAACAGATGTCTCTAAAGTCCGTGGACACTGTATACAGTATCTAAATCTTTGCAAAAGTCCGGTTTTTTATCATTAAATGCGAACAACGTAGAATAAAATATCCAAAATGTAGAGCCAAACAAAAACACGTCCGCACTGTACCATGAAAGAAGAGATGTGGTTTTATAGAAGGATGCTAGGAATTCCACGGACAGCCAAACAGGTTAATGAGTATGTCCTGAAAGTAGCCAGTGCAAACAGGTTAATGAGTATGTCCTGAAAGTAGCCAGTGCAAACAGGTTAATGAGTATGTCCTGAAAGTAGCCAGTGCAAACAGGAAGCATATTAATAACATTAGAAGAAAGGGATCCACTTTCTTTTGGCATATTATAAGAAGAAAAGCACAATATATTGTGATAACAGGAAAGATTGACGGAACAAAAGAGATATAAGATTACAAAGAGAAAGATACGAGACAGTATGACATGGAAAGAAATCAACAAAATATTGATAAATAGCATTGGGTACAGTTGTGGATAGACATAATCGCCTACGCCACCGGGCGTAGCACTTGAAGAAGAAGAAGAAGATGCTAGGAAGACAGTGGTTCCCATACTTTGGCTAAAACACAAGAATCCTACAATTACCGGCATACTTTAAACCTATTAAAATGACACTCTGTCGAAATTTAATACATAAATTGCTCAGAAAAAAATTCTCCCATTCGTAAAATAAGACATAATGATACATGCATTACAACAGCACCGGAGCCTGGTTGTTAATGTGTTACATCACGCCGGTGTCTGCAACAAATTTAGCCATCAGTTTAAATTCCCAAGTGGTTCAGAAAGTAATAAATTGCGGCAGTGAATGTCATGGTTTCCGGAAGTTTTTTCCAGATTGCTGGAACTTTTGCATGCGGTCTCGCTTCTAGACAGCGTTGATTTTCGGTAAGGTGTTTGTGTTATCTTCGGTTTTTGTTACAGGACCCATGTTCGCGCGTGTGTGTGTGTGTGTGTGTGCGTGTGTGCGTGCGTGCGTGCGTGCGTGCGTGCGTGCGTGCGTGTGGGTGTGTGTGTGTGAAGTCATTCAGGCGGCTTCGACAGGTGAATGTTCTTCTGTAGTAGTTTCGTGTGTTTGAACAAACACCCCCTGATTGACTGACTCGTGGGGATATCTAATTGTATGATTGTGGTCCCAACAGATCACATTGACACTCAGCAATCAGTCAGGTATAACTGCGATACAATCTGGACAGTTAATGTATTGTAAATCCGATATAACGTGGTTCGATACAACGCGGAATCGCATACCGCGGTCCGAGGATGGACCCCAATTTTGCTGATTGCTCCCTCTTCACATGTTTGAAATTTCATCGATTCGCCACTTGATCCACGATTCACGAGTTGATCCGCGATTCACGACTTGACCCACAATTCGCGAGTTGATCCATGATTCGCGAGTTGATCCACGATTCGTGAGTTGATCCACAATTTGTGAGTTGATCCACGACTCACGAGTTGATCCACGATTCGCGAGTAGATCCAGCGCATTTTCCAGTTTGGCGAGCATATTTTATTTACACTTTGACAGTTGATGATTTAGCAGCTATGGATACTGTAATTAAAGAGTCGGAAAATGTGGATAGGATTCATATCCTTCATTAGAAATTGCTTATTGAAAATTTAAAAAAAACGAACACAAGGGAGACAACTATGCAGTTAACTATAGACGCATTCATTAAGAAAACTACAACGTAATAAACGACTCTTTCAGGCGTTGTCTTGGTAACGTCATGAGCTTCCTTACCAGAGGCCCTTCTCCTGTATTGGATGTCTGATTTGAGTTACGTTTAGCTGGCATGTTCATATTGTTTGTTAAAGTTTTTGTGGCTTAAATTTTCCATAAGATGGGGTATCCGATCCCATACCCAATACTCCTTATTCGCTTTCTACGACATGCAGGGTAAATAACAGTGATACTATTCTTTGCTACCCTTTTAGGCAAATTATAAAAATATCTTGTTAATTAACGTGACCCTAGCTGGTAGAAAGTTTGGAATGAATAAGGCTGGATTACTTTGCGAAGAAAACAAGATTAGACTTCAGGGAATTATCAGTAAAAACCTAATCCCTGGATTAATGATAAGATATATTGTTGGAGGACCAGATAATGCACATTGCTCTCTTCCTCTCGGGGAGGGGGTTTTTAAGGTTGCAGAAGTAAACTAGAAAACAAAAATTGAGAAGAATGACAGGTTAGATGACAGCAGAAGGAAGGTTGGAAAAAAGGCAGAAACGAATGACCGAATGTCATTGCATGACAATATGACAGCTAGAAAGTAAAAGAGACATAATAAATGAGATACAAATCTGACAAATGAAATATATTTTCCTTATAAAAAGATATAGCACCTTGCTGAAACCATAATCTTTATAAAAAGACAAAACGCTTTCTGAAAATAAAAATGTAAGGAAAACTTGAAGATAATTGTGCAAGAGACAGGCAGCCAATGAGTGAGGAGATAATGTCAAGAGATGAACATCAAAAGAATCTATCAGAGTACACTATCAGGACAAGAGTCATAAGACGTTGGAGATACGTTGCAGTCGACCTTGAATGTAAAGATGGCAGCTGTTCTGGAACGCAGCAAACATAAACTGAAGTAAAAATTAACGACCTTTTTCTCTCTTTCTGCTTCTTTTCTGTCGTACTTTTTGTATAGCCTTTCCCAAATATACAGGATGATTGAAAAATAAATTTCAATTAAAAAAATGTTTATATCACCACTTGTAACTTTTGGGTGTACATGGAACAAATGTCAAAATATGGGGCAATAACTGACATTTGACAAATGAGTTTTTTGTTGTTGTTTTATGTCTAGAAGCAAAATATAATAAAATCTAAAATGACCAATGATGGCTTTACATCATCATCATCAGGTGCCATCTCCACACCGAAGGTCAGCTGTAATGGATCTCCAACGTCTTCTGTCCCTTGTCTTAATGGTGCACTCTGATAGACTCTTTCCTGTCCATCTCTTGATGTTATCTTCCCACTTATAACCCTGTCTTCCTCTTGCACGTTTGTCTTCAACTCTTCCTTCTGTTATGGTCTTCAGTAAGTTGTTATGTCTGTTTGTATGGCCAAAATATTTTAGCTGTCAAATGTTGATCTCCTTCATTAATTTCTCTTGTCATTCTTAGATTTTCTAGGACATCTTTATTTGTTTTCTTATCTTTCCATGATATGGGTCCCCGTTAACCTTACAGTTGACACCAAAAGTTGATGTTCGCTATGGAAATCATCTGCTGAGCAGACAAGATCTCCCTGTGCGCTGTAATGAAAGTTGACATCGCATTGCGTGTAATCACATGGTAGTTAATTCTCTTTATTTTAATATTTGTTTCATATAAATCAACTGGATAAGGAGTGAAGAAAAAACAAAATAGGGAGTGATTTTTCAATTACTTTGCCTGTCGTGTTTTCTGTCATTATTCACTGGGCTGTCGTGTTTTCTCTTAGTATTAACATGTCTGTCGTGTTTTCTGTTAGTATTAAATTGTCTGTCGTGTTTTCTGTTAGTATTAACTTGTCTGTCGTGTTTTCTGTTAGTGTTAACTTGTCTGTCGTGTTTTCTGTCAGTGTTCACTTGTCTGTCGTGTTTTCTGTTATATCCACTTATCTGTCGTTTTTTTTTCTATTAGCAAACACGCGTATGTCGTGTTTTATATCAGTATCCGCATGTCTGTCGTGATTTCTGCCAGTAGTCACTTGTCTGTCTTTTGTCACTTCGACTCTGACATGAGTACGGAAGCACATTTTACCATGTATATGTGATAGAGTGGGCGAGATGATGATGATGACGATGTGATATGTGATCACTCTCTACACACTCGCAACCGACCCGATTCAACAATAAAACTCTGATTCTTAAGGCAGGGGCTGTATTTATTTTACAACCCATTCAGTGACTAAGAGCACACTGAAGCAAACATTAAACAAATAAACCAACAAACCAAACACCCACCCAGCCTGTGCTCGACTGCTAATGTGCTCGACTGCTAATGTGCTCAAGGCATTTACAGCTTGGCTCTGGTGTCTAACTTCGTTTGTTCTCTCTGGGCGGCTTTTGCAAAATAGGCCCGTTCGCCGCCCGCTATCTCTTTATATAGGCTCTAGGCTAATCACTCAACTTTAGTGCGCTGCGCGGATTAATTGCGCCACGCAAATAACACACGCGATTATCGCTCTAGAAATAGCGAAAACACAAATAAAACCTACAGCTATTTAATATAACACACAACTATCAAATATAACTAATTTTTAGGCTTTATTATGGCCTAGTAATAAATCTTCTACTGAGTCAGACTCTTCACATCCCAGCGTGCTGCGCGCATATCGAAAATATATGGGCGATAAATATGCCTTGAACATGAAGGGGGAAGCTGGGGTGTCTTTACGGCCCCATCACATATAGATAACTATAATGTTCAAAAAAAGAAACGCATAGCTATCCGAGGGCGCGTTTTTATGAGTTTGTAAGTAAAATTTGGTGCTAGGGTATATAAAAACCAGCCTCAAATGTTCTTTACAGTGTCAAATGCACGTATTGACCTGAATTGCGTTCGTTTTTTGTAATCGTTACAACGCAGTGGTCAATAGTGTTTATGACGCAATTTTTGACCACAGCTCATGCTGCGCGCACGTGAAAGCAACAAAATTTTGGGTGAAAACTTTTCACTGACTACGCAACTGAAACCCTATAAAAGGATAACGCTACACAAACAAAATTCAGTTCATTTTCAAGCAGACATTTATGGCGTCTCTATCGATAAATTTAAGGAACATTGCTATTGGCCGACTGCATGCAGGCGAAAGTCAAAGTCAGGTTGCCAGGCATCTAAACGTGCATCAGAGTACCATCAGTCGACTTTGGCACCGGTTCCAAGCCATTGGCTCAGTTGAAGACCGGCATCGCAGTGGACGACCCAGAGTGACAACAGCAGCGTAGGATCGCTTTATTCGGCTTCGTCACCTCAGAGACAGGTTTACAACAGCTTCCTCAACTACCCAGTCATTGCCTGCAGGACGTCATGTGTCTGATCAAACTGTCCGGAATAGACTGCATGACGCTGGACTTTGGGCACAACGACCTCACCGAGGACCTGTCCCTTACACGCCGCCATCGGCAAAATCGACTTCTTTGGGCCAACCAGCATCGTCCCTGGGCAGCTGACAATCAATGGAGACGTGTCTGGTTTAGTGACGAATCTTTCTTTTTGTTGCAGCGTCATGATAGACGGCGTAGGGTCTACCGTAGGCGAAATGAACGTTTTGCCCAAAATTGCGTTGATGAAGCTCCGCCGCACGGTGATGGAGGTGCAATGGTGTGGGGAATGATCAGTTACAACGGAAGGAGTCAATTGGTGCACATTGAAGGAGGCTTGAATGCGCAACGATACGTCAATGAAATTCTTCGACCCTATGTCCTTCCACTTTTGGCTGCCCAAAGGC
The DNA here is from genome assembly GCA_024509875.1 of Oreohelix idahoensis. Lineage (NCBI taxonomy): Eukaryota > Metazoa > Mollusca > Gastropoda > Stylommatophora > Oreohelicidae > Oreohelix > Oreohelix idahoensis. Next base: position 10,918 of record JAMPIV010008836.1, read on the forward strand.
CTGTGTTTCAACAGGACAACGCCAGACCCCATTGTGCACGGTTGACCACGCAGTTCCTGACTGCCAACAACATTCTCACCCTTCCCTGGCCATCCCTGTCTCCAGACATGAGTCCGATTGAGCACCTGTGGGATGAGCTGCATAGACGTGGTTGTCGCCGAGACGTTGCTCCAGCCAATCGTCGTGATCTGTTCCAGGCACTCCAGGAAGAGTGGGCAGCCATCCCACAGGCCCACATCAGACGTCTGATCGCATCCATGCCCAGGAGATGCCAGTCGCTGATCGATGCAAGAGGAGGCCACACACCATACTAACGGGAAAGCCCGTACGCCAAAAAACTCTTGTGACCCAGATGCAAAACAACTGTCAAATGATTGGTTGAACCCTAAGGTATTCTTGTGTGCAATTTGAACAATTAACTCATTAAATTAAAAAAGTTATTGAATGTCAAAATTATGGCTATGTGTGTGCCTTCAGTAGCTATGCGTTTCTTTTTTTGAACAGTATATTTCTTGTAAATGTGTAACATTGTCAAATGGTAAACAGTCATATCCTTGCGGCAGCCAATCATTGCTTTTTAGCTCCCAGTGGAGCACAAGTCATGAACGAAAAACGCCACGCCCACATATCCTGTGCCATCCCTTGATAGTCTCTTCGTGTCTTTTTACACCTTACATTTCTGTCTACAGCTCTCTTCTTTGTGTGTTATTTGTCCTCCATTTCTCTGACCTTGGAGATTCAAAAACAGGTACCGCCTTGTAATACTATCAACTGATTATCTTAACGTCAGCGTCTTCTCCTCGCCCGTTGTTCCACTAATGTTTTATTATGTGGCTATTTCCACCAGCTCCACATTAGTCATCTTGTCACTCCATTTCCAACCTTCTTTTCTACGCAAGTACCTATTTATGAAAGTCTGTATCTCTGTGTTTGACATTTTATTTTTCCTGTCCATGTTTCAAAAGGCATGCAACATTTTCTGCATCCGTCAATCCAGCAATCATTCGCTGAAATAACGCATTCCATTTGCCTATTTAACGTCTGCACATAAAAAGAAAATGCAAACAGACAGAAGAATTTCGGAATCCAAACTGTGGCACCACGTTGTAAGTGAGTCCGCGTTGTATCGAATGTTGTTATTTTGACGTAAATTGATCGATGTTCGTAGTAACTAGTTAGACTGAAAAGGGGGTGTGAAAAAGAGATTGAAAATGATGGACGAGAGTTACCTGTTCTTTCGATCTGATGCTGCTTCCAGTACGCACAAATAGCATTACCTCAACGTGAGAAGTACAGCATGACGTAGTGAGAAGTACAGCATGACATAGTGAGAAGTACAGCATGACGTAGTGAGAAGTACAGCATGACGTAGTGAGAAGTACAGCATGACGTAGTGAGAAGTATAGCATGACGTAGTGAGAAGTACAGCATGACGTAGTGAGAAGTACAGCATGACGTAGTGAGAAGTACAGCATGACGTAGTGAGAAGTACAGCATGACGTAGTGAGAAGTACAGCATGACGTAGTGAGAAGTACAGCATGACGTAGTGATAAGTACAGTATGACGTGTGAAAATAATGATAAGTAAAGTAATACTTGTGAATATAGTAAAAATGATTGGGTGATGTGTGGAAATAGTGAGAAGTATGTAGCACTTGTGACAATAGTAACAGATATAATATTACTTGTGAAAATAGTGAGAAATGTAATATTACTTGTGTAAATAGTGAGAAACATAATATTACCTGTGAATATAGTGAGATATAAAATATTACTTGTGACAATAGTAGGAAATATAATATTACTTGTGAACATAGTAAGAAATGTAATATTATTTCTGACAATAGTAAGAAATATAATAATACCTGTGAACACAGTGTGAGTAAATTGAAAATGAAAGAAGGAAGGAGGCGGAAAGAAAGATTAAGACGAAAGGGAGGGAGACGAGATGAAAAAATATGAGAGAAAGAAAGAAGAAAGAGAAAGAAAGAAAGAAAGAAAGAAAGAAAGAAAGAAAGAAAGAAAGAAAGAAAGAAAGAAAGAAAGAAAGAAAGAAAGAAAAGGAAAGGAAAGGAAAGGAAAGAAAGAAATATAATACAACGTTCTTAACAATGTCAGGAAAAGTGAGTAAGAATGAACGAATAAATAAAAAATTAACAACACCACAAGTAACACATTCTTACCTTTTTTACCTGCAGGAGCGAGAGAACGTAGTAGATAATTAAAATAACAGTTATTTTCTCTAGTAGAACAAACAATACGCGCTGAGCAGGGAGGGGGAAGAGAGAGATAGGTAGGGAGGTTTTTTTTGACACAGGAAAAAGAAAAACACCTGGAAGTCACAAGAGTACATACATATAGCTCATGACCTAATTCTGAAGGCTGCCTCCTCCCGTTTTCGTATAATTCCTCCTTGCCTCTTCTGCCTTTGTTGATACTCAATCCCGCTCCTGTCTTACATGCAGAGACACCCTGCACATGACGTCACCATACTGGCAGCTATTCCCGCCGAGCATCGGCTAACCTTTTCACCTTTAAATGTATCCTTCCGCACGATAACGTTTATAGAGTGCTGAGATGTTTGTTTGTTTCTTTTTTTCATAAGACTGGTCAGAAGAAAAAATAGTTCCGAATGTTTGATTTGTTGCTTCTGGCGGCGAAGTTCCGGAGTTCCATGATCGAAACTTGGTAACGTCACGCTGCAGTCTACCAAGATGTAAATGGGTACCTGACTCGTCATTTGAGCTAGGGGAAGACAAAAAGCAGCGAGGAAGAGAACTGGTTACCACGATTCATAAAAGAAGCTGGACCTAGTACGGAGGTCTCTAACACTTCACTACACTAAGGCAGTATCTTGTATGAAACTATCTTTACCTTTCTTGCTTTGTTATTTTTTTTAAAATTATATATTGTTTTGTTTTTCGGCTCTATCCTGCTTAGTGCAAATACCAGGAATATACTTTTTTTTTTAACTCTTTGACTCCGGAACAACGCTCAGAGCGTTGGTCAGATTTGACACCCGTGCCAAAGCAACTCTCTGAGCGTTGTTTTTAGTCTATCACGAATTAAAATTACGGCACAGGGTGGAAAATAATTGCGGAGTCAAAGCGTTAATGAACACAAAATCATCATGAACGTCGGAAAGTAGAGCAATTGTTTCTCGGGGTAATTTAAGTGAGTAAATGGAATAGGGCGTGCAGAGAGATTGAAGAAGAGATCAAGAGATATCAGTAGAATTACAATTAACTGGACACATTATTCGCGGGCACGAATCCTTCATGCTTCAACAAGCCATGCGCTTATTAAACTTTGAGCACACGTATTAGTTTGGACTTCGTGAGTTCATCGAAGAAGGAAAGATGGATGGAAAGGGGATGTGTTATCTTTTAGCTTCTTCACATTATCCTGTCAGCGTCTATAAAAACATCAGACATTTCCAGAGAGCTCTCACGTTTCGCGCACGTTTGATCTCGTTAACAAGACACGTAAGTAGTTGTCAGACCTCTGCCATATTGTGCATGGGGAAGCTACTCTAGTTGTAGATTAGCCAGGGTTCTCTGACACGTTGTGCTGGAGTTACTACGGAAGCGTTTTCGTATTTAGACATGGCGGATTTGTGATCTCAAGGTGAAGTCATGTTTCGGAAGATCACGTGTCTTTGATGAGGTAAATAAAGACCAACTTCGACATTACGGGAGTCAGGAGCCCGTGGACATGTTAACGATGAAAGGAACGAAGAAAAGGATCCAACTGTGGATACTGTTAACAAATGTGAGGCATGTAAATGGGCGCAGAAATGCGTAAACAAATGTTTACAAGTTAAATAGATATTCATTTATTCATACATTCATTCAATCATTACATTTCAGCTCCAAATGGAACAAAGTCAATACTATTTAGCTCCCACAGTTAATACCATTTAGCCCCACAGTTAATACCATTTAGCTCCCACAGTTAATACCATTTAGCTCCCACAGTTAATACCATTTAACTCCCACAGTTAATACCATTTAGCTCCCACAGTTAATACCATTTAGCTCCCACAGTTAATACCATTTAGCTACCACAGTTAATACCATTTAGCTCCCACAGTTAGTACCATTTAGCTTCCACAGTTAATATCATTAAGCTCCTTTAGTCAGTACCATTTCGCTCCCACAGTTAATACCATTTAGCTCCCATAGTCAATACCATTTATCTCCCATAGTCAATACCATTTCGCTCCCACAGTTAGTACCATTTCGCTCCCACAGTTAATACCATTTCTCTCCCATAGTCAATACCATTTCGCTTCCACAGTTAATACAATTTAGCTCCCACAGTTAATACCATTTAGCTCCCACAGTTAAAACTATTTAGCTCCCACAGTTAATACCATTTAGCTCCCACAGTTAATACCATTTAGCTCCCTAAGGAGCAAAGCCCTTCAACAAACACATGCCAAGTCTTCCTGTCCCGTGCCATCCGCTCAAGTTCTTTCTTCGTTTTCCTTCATCATTTTCACTTCTAATTTTTTTCTCCATGTTTTTTTGGTGTACCTCTCCTCTCTTTCCCTGGGGGTTCCAGAACAATTACTGCCTTATAATGCTAACAACAGGTTTCCTCAGTGTGTGTCCTATCCATCGCCAGCGTCTTCTTCGCATCTGTTGTTCCACTGGCACTTGTCTGGTTCTTGTCATCAATTCCACATTTGTGACTTTGTCATACCATTTCAGTCCTTCTATTCTACGCAAGCACCCATTTATAAAAGTCTGTAGCTTTTTGGTTGTTGTTTTTGTTGTTCTCCATGTTTCACAGCCATACAATAGGACTGACTTGATATTTGAGAACAAATAGCATTGGGGAAATTCTTATTTTCGTGTTGGGCTTGATTTCTCTTGTTCTCCATATGTTCCCCAATGCAATGAAAGCTCCTCTTGCTTTTTGTATTCTTATTTTAATACCATTGTCTGTCCCTCCAACTTTGTCTATATTACTGCCAAGATAAGTGTACGATTCTACATCCTTTAGTGGTGTTTCTTCAAGTTAAACCTTGTTATCATTTCTTGCTTTTATTCTCATTAGTAGACAAAAGGAGCATATGCCTTCAACAAAATCATGCCGAGGTCTACCACGCGTCACCAGTTCAAGGTCTATCCATGTCTTCCTCAAACCTTTCATTTCTTCTCCAGTTTTCTTTTCCCTGTCTTTTTTCAGTTTCTCGCTACCTCTCCTACTCGTGATTCAAGAATAAAGACTGCCTTGTAATGATATCAACGTGTTTTCTGAATGTGTGTCATTTCCATCGCCAGCATGCTCTTTCTGAACGAGAGAGTTATAGCTTGAATGTCTGGTTAAGCTGTTGAATAAATTAATGATTCATGTTGTCGGTGCAGGAGTTATGCAGTCAATACAAGTCAGTGTTTGAATTTCTACACTGTGAAGCTGTTCGGTGATTAGTGATGTGTGAATCACAGCTGAGATTCAAAGATGTGTGCAAGAGAAAATGAGGGCATTGGACATAAATCCAGCAACAAGATGAAGATGCCGACGACCCAGTGGCGACGCTATCTACGGCGCGACCTCAGATTGGGTGAGAAGATGCTAAAACAGCAAGCAGAAGTAAGGAGAAAACATCAGGAAAATAAACAGCTGAGTGCTGTCACCTCAGAGGCGCTTTCCCACAGTCAGTTAGGACTGAAGGGGCTATTTTTGTTAGAATCATAGAATTAATAACGTATCACAACAGTAAGTTTTTGATTGACTTATAACGCAAATAAATACATTAGTTGAGTGTGTTAATACTTAAATTGTTAGTTGCTTATCCTTTACAGGACGTGGCAATCAACCCCAGCTTTTATTGGCTGTTTGTGATTTTTCTAGGCAATTTTTTTTATTCAGTAGTTTGCCATTGCTTTCTGAACGGTACAGCGCTTATACCATTGTTAAAAATCCACACAAAGCGATCTGCCACCAAACCGCCTGCAGCAGGTTTCGAACCTGGTATATCTGGATTATGAAACTGCGTTCATATCCATTAGGCCACAGACGCCGACTATACTTTAATTATGCAGTGAAAGTGTCTGAATGAATTACTGGCGTTGCTAGGTGAACCAGCGTTTGAAAAATTAATTTTAATGTCACATATGCGTAGGTATGAGTCTTTCAACCTAGAGTATTTTTATTTGTAACGTCATGGCTCGTAATATCAGTTCTGTTTATTGATTCTGCAATGGGGGGGAATTGAGCATCTCAGTGAGGTAAAGGTAAAGGATCCCGTTACACGCCCATTGAGGCACATTGGGAATATAGTGTTAGGCTCATATTTACTTGACCATCGGCACACTAGGGATGATGTGGTCAGCATCACGCCGGCCGCCTTAACCTTCCCAGAGTTGCTCTGGTACCCAATTCATCAGGCTGGGTCGACCCCGGAGCCGTTTGCGATCTAAAAACACCCCACATCATCTCAGTGAACTTTAGATAAATTATGAATAATGCGATTTCACAATTTCATAAGTATGTTTATTTCTCTCGTAAAGCTGTTGGTCTGTCTCATGCTTCTGTCATCGCTCTCATATAACCACATCTATTTCTCTGAAAAACAAAAGTTGGCGGTCTATCTCAGGCTTCTCTGATCGCACTCATAAAACCACATCTATTTATCTAAGAAAGTTGGCGGTCTATCTCAGGCTTCTCTGATCGCACTCATAAAACCACATCTATTTATCTAAGATAGTTGGCGGTCTATCTCAGGCTTCTCTGATCGCACTCATAAAACCACATCTATTTATCTAAGATAGTTGGCGGTCTATCTCAGGCTTCTCTGATCGCACTCATAAAACCACATCTATTTATCTAAGAAAGTTGGCGGTCTGTCTCAGGCTTCTCTCATCACTCATAAAACCACATCTATTTCTCTATTTAAAAAAAAGTTATAAAGTATTAAATCGTTTAACTATTAAAATAATGAACCATCTAAAAAGCGAAGACATCAATAGATTTACGGATGTTGTCGAGACCTGAGAACCTTCCATTTTCTGCCTTGCTTCAGCTTCATTATAAACTGTCAAGGCAACCACGTCACAGCACGTGCTTGCAGTCATATTCCTAACGCAGGAGAGCTCGTCTCACAAGACACGAAATTAACTAAACAGAAAGGCTGATGTTATCTCTACAGCTTACACGTAATAGTAGTGTGTTTGAATTAAGTTTTTCTTACGCGCCGGTCCGAGTGATATAGATTTGTGTTTGAATTAAGTTTTTCTTACGCGCCGGTCCGAGTGATATAGATTTGTGTTTGAATTAAGTTTTTCTTACGCGCCGGTCCGAGTGATATAGATTTGTGTTTGAATTAAGTTTTTCTTACGCGCCGGTCCGAGTGATATAGATTTGTGTTTGAATTAAGTTTTTCTTACGCGCCGGTCCGAGTGATATAGATTTGTGTTTGAATTAAGTTTTCTTAACTCACTGGTCCAAGTGATATAAGTTTGTATTTGCAGTAAGTTGTTTTTGCAGGCCGGTCCAAGGGATATAGTTTTCCTCTGTCTAAAATTCCGTAATTAAGATGGTTTGTCGTGCTAGTGACCCCCGTCCACAAGTCATTATTTCTGTGGTGCCTACTTGGCTGGGAGGTTAGTCACGGTTCATTACCGAAGCGAAGCGGTGGTGCCGTTCGAATGGTCCTTTGGTTCGAGTCCCTTGGTAAGTCTATTACTTCTGTTGTTTTTCTATTGTCTAGTTTTCTACTTCTGTATTTATTATTTATTAGCGGACATATTTAAATACCTGGACACGTTTTTTTTTTTTTTTTTTTTTTTTTAAAAAAACGATTGAACTCGCTTAAGTCGAATTTCGCATAAGTAGAAGCATTTCTGAATTTCCCAGCCAAATGTCTTCTTTGTCTTTGTTAAAAAATTCCGGTTACATGAATTCTTATAACTAGAATTTTCGGATTCTTCGAGGTAATTTGTCTGGCCCAATTCAGATTTGGAAACGAATGTAGTCAAATCTGCGAGAATAATCGCTCATTTCAGTAAGATTTTAGTCATAAAATGATAATAAATAAACCCGCCCTATTGTGTCTGATGGTGATACTCTCACACGCCAGCATAGCGCTGAATTTTGTGCAGTGCTAAAGCCTATAGCACGATCCCACGGTAAAAATCTAACACGCGTTTTAGTTTCGGTTTCGAAAACGTACTACTAATATTTAACATTTTGCCAGATCTGCTGCATACACAATGCAGCCTAGCATTATAATTAACGATTTGTTAGAAATGTAACGCCAAACTGCTGTCTGTAGTAACGTAATCTGTCAACAGTAACGCAAAATTTGGTAGTCTTTTGGACTTTTTCTAAGTAGCAATAACGAGACGACTGTAATACATTAACGCAAAATGCTACCAACGCATGGCAAAACCCACGTCGTTCTGCACGCGAGACTAATAGTATATACACGATGTGACAAAGCCAACAGAGGCAAACACGCAGACAATTTTATTTCCTCCTCGCGGTAGTATTACTGACGTCACTAAAACAAGTAGTTATTTGAAAAATACATGTTAGCGAGAGGTAAAGAGGGGAAAAGATGGCCGTCTTGTGTAAAATTTTTATTTGACGATTGCCGGTGACAAAATTCAAAATCTAAACCATAATGAATCTAGTCAATAAAATCATATGGTAGTATAGCTTAAAGTCCACTGAGCAAGAATATGTTTTAAATAATATGATAGTACAAGTATTTATCAAGTTATTGAGAAAATACTAAATGTCAACGGACGCGCGACCAGACAGACTGTTGTTCCTGCTTGTTTTTTTTCATAACGTTAGTGGGGACGCCAGCTTAGAAAGAGGCATTGAGGTGGTTTCAAATTCGCTTGAGTAAAAAGAGTATAGGAGGGAAAAGGGAGCGGTAGGAAAATTGTTACCCAAAACTAACATCTTTTTGTATTGGCATAACTAAAGCAGGCTGGCCAATCGACTACCAGACGCAGAGTTTGTTTGGAATTATTTTTGTTTTTCAAAAACTACATTTGAATTCTGGTAGTCGCATGCTTTCGATTGGCCAGTGCTAATAAATATTAGCAAAAGGCTTTCACTATTCATTGCCAGTTGAACAACACTTTTCATTCAAATACGCTGAGATCAGCTGTGTTAATTGTAAAATTAAATAAAGAAGTATTCACAGTCTGGGCAGTGCAGAGGAAACTGAGGCCATTTCTTTGCAAGTCAGCGTCATTTGTTTATATATCTTGATATTTGTGAGGTTTTATTTCCTGTTGCCAGCTGGTAACAGGAAACCTGCTGAGTGAGAATAAAGCCATCAAGTCTCCGACCATTCGTTTATGCTGTCAAAAGATTACGGGAGGAGCTTGGGCATATTGAGAGATCGAGATTTTCTGCAACTTAATACTGTATTATTATTCTACAAGGAATCCCAGGTGATGAGTTAAGCCTCTGGGTATATCTGACATTTTCGCTGAATAAACACTGGTATTTCAAATCATACTCAGGAAGTTTATGGGATATGATGAAACTACAGCCCCTCATACACAGTGATTTTAGATGAATAAAGTGTAAGCTGTGAACATTCCAACAGGAAAGATATATTAACTTTTTAGTTAGTGGACAAAGAGTCCAGATATTTTAGTTGATCTTTTCTGTAAACTATCTTGTCCTCATTTTCAAAGACCTGTCCAAGAAAAGATGACTGGACAGGCAGATTAAATTGTACAGAAAAAAGTATTCCTTTTAAAGAAAAACTTAACCACTGGTTTTATTCACTTCCTCATAGAAAATTAAAGTGTTTTTGTGTTGTGTACCATCATTTCATTTCTCCCCTAGACACTAGGTACATCATACACCAGACACTAGAGCCAAAATAGTGACCGTGTGAGATCTAGGGAGGTAGCGTTAGGTTCCCTGCACATAATTCATCATCATCATTTATAGAGTCAGGGGCCTACATGTGCTTGACCTCACACGGTTAATACAGACACGGATTTCATTCTTATAGGATACCATCATAACCTCCCCAGCAAATCAAACTTTGATACAACGAATAAGTAGAAGTTTTACCTTCATTGCCTAAGTTACAGTACAACGTTGCCGTGCATACTTTTTTCGGTGAACAGTCGATAACAGGTTATAAACGTCCGAGCATCCGGCAATCCATTACAACCCTAACATTCATCAAACCAGCAAGTGCGTAATAGTCAGTAAATTAATGGTTCGAACCCTGGGTAAGCCACTCACGTCTGTTGTTTTTCTGTTGTCTAGTGTTCTACTTCTTTATTTCTTACGAGTGCCTGAAAACATACCTTTGTGTTTGTCTAATATTAATTTACTGTTTACAGGCCTCGGGTTTCCCTTCCTTATGTGTTATTAATGTTTGCGCAATGGTCAGGCAGACAGAGCGAACACTGGTTCACCTCGTTGTGAGAGAAATAGACTTGTGTTAAACTCTGACTGCAACGGGACTCCGCGTTTGAGATATAGGATAAACAAAGAGTGAAATCCAAGACTTGTGAATAGTAAATAATAAACATAAACCAGTATTTGACAGGAACTCTGAAGAAAGGAGGAAGGAAAGGAAACACTATAGAATCCCACGGCAGTGAAAATCGAGTTTCAGGTACAAAATATTGATTCTTTACTTTTGATTTTTAGCTGATTTTATTACATAATCATCGAGGAATTGATTGAGCAAAGTTTAATGACATAAAAAATGCATTTGATGTGTTAAAAAGCATATTTTCCGCAATACCCTCAAGCTATGGTTGGTAAATTTGTGCCGAAAATGCAATAATTTTACGCTAACTTCCTTATAAGGAGTGGGCACGCTGTGACCTCATTCTCTCATTCATGCCGCATTCGTGTTTATCTTTTTGATTGGTCATAACAACGCGCTGGTTGGCCAGCGCTAATCCGGAAAGTTACAACAGCAACTTCCGCCGTAAACAAAATAATTCTTTTTTCAGTCGAACGTGGTGTTTCTTCGTCGACAGTTCTCTCTTGATTACAGTCGAAATCTCACCAAACTGTGTTCTCTTACTTCAAAATGGGAAGAAAAGGTAAGAAAGCAAATCTAGATTAACTTTCTGCTGCTAGAGCACGTCGGCAGTGTGTAATTTCCAGCAATGGTACGACCGAATCAGCGGTGAATGATAACCAAACTGATGTAGGCTCATCATCAACTAATTTCTTCATACCAGTATCCGAGATGCCTATAGTTAAAATCGCTGATCCAATAATGCTGGCCCAAGTCGATCTCATATAAAAATCAACTTGAGCGCGAGCAAGAATGGTGCTTCTCCTAACACTGTCTGCGCCCAACCTAAACCTACGTACAGAACCATTGTGGACGTTTCTTTCATCAACAATCTGCTCCTCCTAACACTGTCTGTGCCCAACCTAAACCTACGTACAGAACCATTGTGGACATTTCTTTCATCAACAATCTGCTCCTCCTAACACTGTCTGTGCCCAACCTAAACCTACGTACTGAACCATTGTGGACATTTCTTTCATCAACAATCTGCTCCTCCTAACACTGTCTGTGCCCAACCTAAACCTACGTACAGAACCATTGTGGACATTTCTTTCATCAACAATCTGCTCCTCCTAACACTGTCTGTGCCCAACCTAAACCTACGTACAGAACCATTGTGGACATTTCTTTCATCAACAATCTGCTCCTCCTACCACTGTCTGTGCCCAACCTAAACCTACGTACAGAACCATTGTGGACATTTCTTTCATCAACAATCTGCTCCTCCTAACACTATCTGTGCCCAACCTAAACCTACGTACAGAACCATTGTGGACATTTCTTTCATCAACAATCTGCTCCTCCTAACACTGTCTGTGCCCAACCTAAACCTACGTACAGAACCATTGTGGACATTTCTTTCATCAACAATCTGCTCCTCCTAACACTGTCTGTGCCCAACCTAAACCTACGTACAGAACCATTGTGGACATTTCTTTCATCAACAATCTGCTCCTCCTAACACTATCTGTGCCCAACCTAAACCTACGTACAGAACCATTGTGGACATTTCTTTCATCAACAATCTGCTCACCAACGTGTGTTGCAACGTGTGCAAGCAGAGCACACTGCACACAAGAACTGACAACACCAAGTCAAAGGGTTTCTATCTCTTCCTGTAAGTGGTGTGCCACACATGTGAAAAAGCAATTTCTGGAACGTACACAACCGAGAGGGAACCAGAAGGCCGCGGCCCTCGGGGACATGCAATCAACAAATCTGATGTTCTTGGTGTCCTCATGTCTGGAATGGGCCCATCTACGTTCAATCTCTTCTGTGAGAACCTGGACCTCCCTGGCCTGCACCAGAAAACATTTCATAAATATGCAGATTAAATTTTTGATCATTTGGATACCATGCACAACTCTACAGTATTTCAACGTGCCGTCAGCATCGTCCGAGCTGAACATGCTACGAGTTAACATCGTACCATTAATTAAAAAAAAGAAGTCATTGACATCGCTGTGAGCTTTGATGTTACTTATCTAACTAGAGGTCATAAGTCACTGATAGGTGTTGGCAGTGTTATCGACATCTTGACTAGCATGGTCATCGATACGCACGTTATGTCTTCCTTCTGTCACACCTGTGAGACTGCTTGACAGTGGAAACTGAAAAACCAGCCTGACTAATTTGCACAATGGAAAGCAGAGCATCTGAAGGACTGCTGCCGTAATTACGAAGGGCCAGCCGGAATGATGGAGGTAAAAGCCTGTGAGGTTTTCTGGCTTCGTTCAGTGGCAAATCACAAGCTACGCTACACTGTTTTGCTATCAGATGGCGATTCCAAGGCCTAAAATAGACTCTGCGGCATCAAATCGTATGGTCCAGAAGTTGACTTAACCAAAGAGGAGTGCGTCAACCGTGTCGCAAAGCGATTAGGCACTACACTGGGAACACTCATTACTGACTGCAGGAAACAAAACTTCACCCTTGAGGGAAATGGCCATGGTCGTTTGACCCAAAATGCCATACGAAAACTGTGTATTTACTACACCAGAGCCATCCGCCAGCATAGTACAGCCCCAGATATAAAACAAGCCATCATGGCTTCTCTCTACCATGAGTATTCAACAAACGACAAACCCCAACATAATTTTTGTCCGCCAGGCAAACAATCCTGGTGTTTTTATCAGGCTTCTATGGCCAAAGGAGAAGCTGCTGACCCCACGAGATCCAAGTTCACACTCCGCTAGACTACAACCTGCTCCATAACCACGTAGCCCCTATTTATGAGCGTCTTACTGATCAGCATCTGCTCAAGCGGTGTGAGCTAGGTGCAACTCAAAATGCAAACGAAAGCCTCCACAATGTTATATGGAGTCGTTGCAGCAAGCGGAAATTTGTGTCATTAAAAAGGGTCAAATTCAGTGTCCTTGTGGCCATTGGAGAACTCAACTTTGGTCCATCAGCCAGCGCAGAAATAAAAAAAAGCTGTATGGTCAAGCATCTGGAACAAACTTGAAACGCCTTGGACAGATGCGATTAAGGAAACGTCTGGCCAACAGCCTGAAATATGAGGCTGACAAACTTGTAAAAAGAAGAAAAATTAGACAAAAGGCGAGAAGAGGAACTGCAGGAAGCTGAAGGAGGTGCAGCATATGGTTCTGGACAATTTTAGAGGCATTTTAGACCCCCCCCCCAGAATGGAGTATATTGGACAAGACCGGTCAGTCAGTGAGTAAAATGAATTGTTCTTAAAATTAACTATTTATTAACAAAAAATTACAAAACCAACAACCTATCTGACAGATCATTATAAGATTTGGCATGCATGTAGTACACATATATTTCTGTATTTGTTCAGAAGAGAATTTTGATATTTTGTTAATTTGTTTACATATATATATCTTTTTTTAAATACTTTTTTTATATATTTATTTCATACAAACATAGTGTATTTTTTGAAGAAAAAAAACCCATTAAAAATAGAATATTAAACTTATCAAAACAAGCTTCTGAACAAATTATTTAATTGTCAGTCACACCATGTGTATGCAATTTGATAAACGTTGGACGACAGGAAACATATGATATGGTCTCTTAAAAATTGGTTAAAAATCCAATATGGCGGATATTTTTTTGGTTACCATGGTAACCACATTTTTTTAACAAAATAAACTATAGAATTCGGTTCATGGACAAACACTGTGTCCTTTGAGTATATAGAAAGTGTGAAAATATTTTTAGAACAAAAGTTAGTTTTCACTGTAGTGTATGCCCTTAAACCAGCAAGTTAGTAATCGTCAGGCCGACAGAGCGAACACTGGTTCACCTCGGTTTGAGAGAAAAAGGCTTGTGTTAAACTCTGACAGCAACGGGACTCCGCGTTTGAGATATAGGATTACCAAAGAGTGAAATCCAAGACCTGTGAATAGTAAATAATAAATATAAACCAGTATTTGGCAGGAACTCAGAAGAAAGGAGGAAGGAAAAAAACAATCTAGAATAGGTGACTCTTACATCGGCTTACTTGTCCTGCAATAGTTATCGCTCTGGAATCCACGTAGGAACTGCTAACAGAGCACGTAAATCGAACGTTTTTTACACCTGCTATTAGAAATTAACTTGACACTATATTTTAGGCTTCACCAAAGCGCTTTTGAAAACTTTAAAAGACGCAGAAATGAAAATTTAAAATCAAAATACTTGTTTCTAGATGGTTTTAAAAAAACTGCTTCATATTCTATCTCTTATTCTGAAGTAAATGTCCAGCTTTGAGCAGAATTCTGTTAAGTAGAATTTCGGATAGTCTTGACATATGGATGCGAGTCATCGGCAATTACTACAACCCACAAAAGCCAGATCCAAACCTCAGAAATGAGGTATCTGAGGAAGGTGGTTGAAGTAACAAGAAGAGACATGGTCCGCAACCAGACGATACGTCATGGCCTAAAATCCCACCCCTGCAGACCCAAGTAGAACAGTCCCAACTAAGATGGTTTGGCTATATCTGCAGAATGGGAGAAGATCGGCTACCACGACAAGCATGGGAAACAAAGAGCCACGGATCCAGACTGTAGTGATTTCTAAATACAATATCTAAATTAATATATAACAGTATAGGGCATAAAGGCAAAGATAAGAAAGTACAAAAGAATGTTCTGCTAGAACGGTTGGTGTCGCCTACGCCTTCAGATTATTATTTGCTAACGAATAGCCGAACAAAACGGTACCCAATTTTTCAAATTCGTCCTTGACATAAACAACCACTTTTCCTAGTTCTAAGAAAATATTTGCCTAAAATGCATTGTGCACGGCTGTTTGCGAGCGATCTTTTAGTTTTCTCTGACTGCGCTATTTATAGCCATCGTGACAGAGGTCACGTGGTCAACTTCCTAACGAGAAAAAAATGTGGCGGTGTTTACTTTTGATAGGGCTTAATTAATGCTTTTAGGCTACTTTATTATTATAAATACCGGCTTTAATTTTGCGTAAAGCTAGACTAGAAATGTTAGAGTCAATTTTAGAACAAGAACAAACATTTTATCACAATTGGAGCAGAAGATGTAATAGTCTGAAATAGTGTAAAATTTACGTTTTTTTAATATTTTGTTATGGTTTGTTTCTAATGCAATTTACACTAAAACGATCACAATCAACATGCATAACAAATTACAGAAATCAAAAGTAGAAAACCTGCAGAAAATGAATATCATAGTTTTGTTTTGGTTTCATGCGTCAAACATTAATTATTGAAACATTAAATTGCAAGTCCACATTTATTACCTTAAAATAACACACCCAATTGTCCCCAAAACATGAGAGCTAACAATTATCTCAATCATACATCACGATGGTCATGTAAAAATGAGTATGGTCATGAGTAAAACGAAATGTTCAATTTAATAAATAAATAGGTGCATTTAATAAATACACCTATTAAATGATTTCCACACTCTGTTAATTCTGTCACTCTCACGCAACAACTGCCATAATTTGCTCTAGCCCCAAAATTTCGCTCAATTATCATTCACACTTCCTTATTTTTAATAGGAGAAATCTGTACTTTCACAGATGGAGAAATTTGTAACAAATGAGTTTCCATTATAAATTTTAATTGTGAAGTTATATTTTTAATACCGCTGGCGCGTCTTTCAATTTTGGAAATAGTGGAATGTACAAATTCTCCTCTCATGTACCTGCTGCAGGTCTAGTGAGTTAGTTGATGTTCCAATAATATGTTTCCTAACAGTGTGGAGAAATTGAGATCGCTTACGTTTTGTTGGCGTTCTGGTGACTGATGTTTCTCTTCTATGTTTAATCAGTTTTTGTAGTACAAAAGGCTGTCCTCTGGTTTTGCATTTTATGATATTATTTTTTGCTGTTTCTAGTTTTTTTCTAACAATGGATGTGAATAGGGTTTCTTCTTGTTGTGTTAGCGGTTGTGAAGGTGGCTTAGGAAGTAGCTGTTTTACTGTGATGTCGCTTTTGAAGACAGGCGAGGTGGATGTACTTGTCGTATGTATAACTGACTTGGTAGGTGTAGATGTGGCAACAAAAACTGGCATGCTAGGGTGAGTAGTGTTATCCACCTCCAAATGAATAATGGTATCGCCATTAATGTGAGCTGACACATCAACCTCCAGCTGAACAATATCATCACTAGTGTGGGCAGGCACATCAACCTCCTGCTGTACAGAGCTATCCTGACTACAGCTAACTGACTGACTACAGCTAACTGACTGACTACAACTAACTGACTGACTACAACTAATTGACTGACTACAACTAACTGACTGACTACAACTAACTGACTGACTAGACATGGAGGGGTCAGAAAGAACATCACAGAGGATAGAGCAGCTTTTTGTTTTTAAAACACCAAAAGATGTCTTTGCACAATAATTGCACAGTTGACATTCACTTATAGTTAAATTATGGTCATAGTCTTTCCAGATGTGCTGACTGTTTTCCGATAGTAACTTGGCTGTTTCAAGACACTTCTCATTATGCCTCCTTTTTGCGTTTTGTATTGGTAAGTAACACTTCCTACAAAATATAGTCGAATGCTCTGTCGGTTTATCATCTGATATGTTAATTCCAAACACAAAGAACAGATCACTAACGTAATTCGAACAGTTCAGTGCATTCCGTTTTGAACTTTTTTGTTTGGGAAGTTAATGCTCTCTTGCCACAGGCTCTGCACAGTGCACTGGCACAATTCATATGATGGAACAAAATATGTTCTATTTCGTTGTTATGTAATATAGTTTACTTGTGTATGTATAAAGATAATGGAATATTTGGGAGTATCACGTCTAACACAACGCTGTAAAATGCTTTATCTGTGAATGAAAGAAGATATACAAACAGTTACTTAGAACTCTTTGGCAGCCGTCTTGTGCACAAGATTGTCTACCAAAGAACACTAATGGAACAGTCCTTATCTCACACACAATAAAAAAAGACATTTCTATTATAAATACAAGATTAACAAGACTTGAAAGATAGATCAAAGTATGTGGAAGTAATCTATCTATAGCTTTACATGTTTTCTGTCGCTTATATACGTAGCTAAATATCATTATAAATGAATGAAAATGCAAAAAAAGATGGTGCTTTACAAAAAGTTATTTTGTTACAACCTTATTTAAGATTTGCGAGTATCATTAATGCGTTTGCAGTGATTTAAATGTTATAAAATCTGGTGACAATATGCTTGTTCTTGTAATGCCAAACTCACAAAACTGACTACCACACATTCTCAAGATATGAAACCAAAAAAACAAGTATGTGGAAATAATCTGTAGCTTCCCTTCGAGAAATCTATATAGTTATAAACTCATATGAATGGGCCGATTTTTAGATTTTACATTAATAAATAGATTACTTCTGTTATGAATTTCCTCAAATGATGACGCTGTTTTCAAAAGTCTGTAACTCCGTCAAATATAATTTCAAACAAATAAAAATGCAATCAAAAATAGAACACTGAACAAATTTATAGTACACAAAAGAATGTTAGCGCTGTGTTTATCCAGAACGAGTGTGTAATGATTTATATTTTACTGATTTTACAAACACATTAGCTGATTTTCCCCGCCAAAAACTTCAATAGTCTTTTACGGTGCACATGAAAATGTTATACCCGGTGTCAGAATTCCGGTCACCGAAACTAAAAGAGCGCTCTGGTATAGGGCACAAACAGCCGTGTGTGGAACGAGGAGGGGCAAGGATAGATGAAATGCTAATTCGTTTCGCATTGATTTTAAACTAAAAGCCAACTGTAGCACAGTGACAAGCCTTGCCTTAGGGGTTTCCCCAATACGATGAAAAAGTTAGAATTGTGGACACTACGGTCATGGAAACTTGTTAAGCTCTTATTATGAATGACCTAAGCTCTCGTATTTCGCTTGATATTACATGGAAAAAGAGTGAACGAGAGGTAGTTTAAAAATAAACAACTAACATAGAAAAAAAGATAGAAATTTGAACAAACCCACATAGCCCCTTAAAAATCGTAGATTCGTGTACTTGAAGACTTGCTGACCAAGAATATGTTATTAATGATAAAACCATACATAGAGATCAGAGATACTGTCAGGTCAAGTCATATCTGCTTAGATTGGATCGCATATTTTTGGGGGAAAAAGTAGGTGACAGATAGGCTAGGATGGTACAGTGAATCCGATTGGGTGGCATTTGAAGTGAGACGAAATATTATTGGCTGACCTTTGAATAAACATAAATAGCCTAGTAACGTAGAAAAGTTTGAATGATATTTTTTGAAAGACTGTTTACCCTTGTAATATTAAGAGCGATTGGTCAACTGAATCGATATTGTCAGAATAAGCGTTAGGGGGGACGCCATTACTAGAAAAATGTTCACCAGCGATAGATGAGATCAGGCTATGCTTTCAAATATAATTTCTGGGCAGCCTGGACAACAAAACAGACCGAAACTGTGTCAGTCATCGTCTCTGTGTATTTCATTGAACAAATTGTGGTAAGATTGACATTTATTAACCTGTATTTTATATAAAAATTGAATGTGAAATAATAATATATGTCTGGACATGAGTGGGTCTATAGCGAACATGAGGCAAAGCCTAAAGATTGATCCACCATGTGATAGACTGTCAGAGAGGTGTAAAACTACAAGAATATGTATGATTGTCATAAAGGAGCATAACACCTATCCTATTATATGGAAGAGATTACAGCTGGAATTGCAGTGGCGTTGTAACTATTAGGGGAGAGGAATACTGGTGTACATTGTCACATCAAAAGAAAATGGTGGCATAGGTTTGTATAAGGATATGACCCTTTTTGTTTGTTTGTAATGTACATGTCCTTAACTGTGGACTATTAGTGTATGCTAGGTATTAAGAAGGATGCATACCTTCACATTTCAGAGTGTAGCAAAATATGCGAGAATAAACGCTCAATTTAGTACGATTTAAGCATAAAACGATAATAAATACATTAGCCCGCATGTGTCTGACGGTTGGCATCTTCGAAGCCAGCAGCGCTGCTTTTTGCACAGTGCTAAGCCTATAGAACGATTTCACGGAAAAAGTCTGACCCGCTTTAGTTTCGTTTTCGACAAACACTACTAAAAGTTCATTTTTGCCCAATCTGCTGATTACACTTTGTAGTCTAGCCTTACAATTAACTATTGGCGGAAGCATGCCGCAATATAGCTATCTGAAGTAACACTTTCTGTCAACTTTGTAGCAAAATTAGTAGTAATCCTTACATTGTTTGGTAGTATTACACGATACAATACTAATTAGTAACGAAAAATCCTAACCCGCCCCGTCTACACCCCGCTTCGATGACACAGTCTGCAATGCATATATTCACACTGCGGAAAAGCCAGCCAAGGCATCACCACGCAGACAATTTTATTTCCTCCTAGTGGTAGCATTTCTGACGTAACTAAAACAAGTTAGTTATTTGAAAAATACATGCTCGCAAGACGAAGGAGAGGAAAGATGGCGGACTTGTGCAAAATTTTATTTGACGATCGACGATGACATAAATTGGAAATTTTAAACCATTATGAAGTTCCCCATAAGAATTATATGGTAGTATGACGTAAAGTTTGCTGAGTAAGAATGTACTTTAAAATATATGATAGTCCCAGTATTAGAGAAGTTATTGAAGAAATACTAATATCTAAGAACACACGACCAGACACACTGGCGTTCCTGCTCATGTTTTTTTGGTAACGTTAGGGGGACGCGAGCTGGAAAAAGAGGCAGGGAGGTGCATTCAAATTCGCTTGGGGTGAACAGAGTATGAATGGGAAAGGGGAACGGTAGGAGAAATGTAATCCTAACGTGATATCTTTTGTATTGGGCATGACTAGAGCAGACGGGCCAATCGACCACCAGTTATTCAAAATTGTTTTGGGTTTTTCATTCAAACTGCATTTGAATTCAAGTAGTAGAACGTTACGCTAGGCTGGTAGATATTAGCAAAAGGCTTTGACTATTCATTGCCAGTTGAACTAAAATTTGTATACAGATACGCTGAAAAACAGCTGTGTTAATTTTAAACTTAAATAAAGAATAAATTCACAGTCTGTGCAGTTCGGAGGAAGCTGGGACCATTTCTTCACCAAATCAGCGTCATTTGTTTATATATTTCTTGATTGTGGTAAGGATATTTTATTAAATTTACTATGTTTGGTCCAACTACAAAGTTAGATACTGCTATTGGGGAAAAAGTGAAGGACATGTCGGAAGCAGACATTGTTGAGTCCACACATTAAACGGTATCTGACTGATGTATGTTGTTATGATTATGTTGACATATTATTGTATTACAATAGTTTAGCAAGCCTCTGTGATCAATGAACACTGTTTAACATGCCTGAGGCAAATATAAGTGAAAAGAAAAGAAGAGAAGATCATATCACCGGAAATGTGGTTACTCCACATTATTGTATGGAGGAAAAGTATGTGAACGTACAGTGGCGTATCTACTATAAGGACTTGAGGTGTGGTCACAAACAGGTGGGAGTCCTGTACAATTCGGGGCGAGTGCATTTGTAAGGCACGCGAGGCTGACCCCATACCCACGTAGGAAATTAAGTGTTAGAATAAATGATCAGAGATAAAAGGCCAGGGTGTCCTTTTGTTACAGAGGGTCTATGTTCCTGTTGCGGGCTGGTGACAGGAAACCTGCTGAGTGCGTATAAACGCCAACCAGTCTCCAACCAGACTAATGTGCTGTCGAATATCCAGTAGGAGCTTTGGCGAGTGTTGAACTTGAAATTTCTGCAACTACGCATTGAATTATCTTACAACAAGGACTCCCAGGTGAAGAGTAAAACATCTGGGGCATCTCTGACATTTTCTTGTGTTTCAAAATATTACACAGGAATATTATGGGGGTAGGATGAACTACAGCCCTCATATACAGTGACTCTCCCGGTAGATAACTAAAGTGAACTCTGTAATATTTCATCCAGGAAGGACATTTATAAATTAGATAACTAAAGTGAACTAATTTAATATTTCATATAGGAAGGACATTTATAACTACATAATAACTTTTAGTTATTGGGCAGATTGTCCCAACATTTTTAATTGTTCTTTTCTGTAAACTATCTTGTCCTTATTTTCAAAGACCTGTCCACAAGCTATGAATGGACAGGCAAAATAAATTGTAAATATTTGTTCAAAGAAAAACTTAACTGCTAGTTATTAACTTCTTTAATAGAAACTTAAAGTGTTTGATTGTTGTGTACCATCATTCATTTCTCCCCTAGACACTAGGTACACCATACACCATACACTAGAGCCAGAAGAGTGACCGTGTGAGACCTAGGGAGGTAGCGTTAGGTTCTCTGCACATAATTCATCATCATCATCTATAGAGTCAGAGGCCTACATTTGCTTGACCTCACAAGGTTATAGCAGACATCTTTTCATTCTTTTAGGATACCATCATAATCTCCCCAGCAAAATCAGCTTTGCTACACAGAGGTCCTGGGTACTGACGTTAATGTGGTACCAAACGCTTGAAAACTGATTGATTCAGGACTCTGCCGGTTTACTGCGAGCCCATGCTAGTGGCCATTGCCTATCAAACAGGGAACAGATTGTCAAGCGAGCAGAGGAAAGGTTCAACCTGTATTCTACTGCCAAGATAAGTTCTCATTCGGCACCTGAGAGCTCAACTACAGAACTTTAAAAAAACTATATAATGACAGTGAATAAACCTGGACAAATATTTAATAGTTCCACAAGTGACAAATAGAAACAAACATTACTAAAAGGGTATGATTTCAAACAACAACCTAGTGGTACTACCAGTATTACCTTAAAGTAGGAGAACACTACAGACGTATATTAGAAAAATATTTTATGTATGGACAGAGGATCTATTGTGCTATTTGACTGATGTAAATGATTATTTGATTTCACTTTTAAATTGTCAGTCCTGATTCCAATTAATTTAGAATCAGGATAATAAAATTGTAAAAATCATATTTACACAAATTTCAACCTCTGTCTTAAATAAGATAGCCTTTTAGAGTGTCGTTTGTATGTTATTGTGGTAGTACTGTGTGCTGTTGTGAATAATAAACTATTTGTTTGTATGTTTGTTGATTTTTGTACATTACACTCTACATTCATAACCCTAGACACTACACGAAGTCATTTAATATAATAATATAAATACATTTTGAATGAGATAAAAAAAAGGTGGTAGCGGAAAGGTACCCTGAAAAGTTCACAATACTATTGGGTATATTCAGGGACCTTCATAGCTAATCTCATTAAATACAAATATAATAATACCTACAACAATTCATAACATCAAATCTGTCGTGAAATATTCTAATCCACATATATAAATTATCAGGTAAATGTAAAGCCTAACACATAAATTTAATAAAAGGAAAGAAGAATGGTAAAGAATAGTGCTGTCACAATGACTGTACGCGAAATCCCCCTTGTTTTCTCCTGCGTCTGCAAATTGTAACGTTTCACGTTGATAGTAAAAGCCTACTCCTTCAATACCCGCTTTCTACGATAAAGCATGTGCTGCATTTCTAAGAAAAACCTTGAGATACGCAGGTTGACCTAGATTTAAAATTCCATTCATGTCTTTTTATACACTACGTTACCTAAAACGAAAGACAGATGGACTAAAGATAGAAAGAAGGGAGGGCTGAAAGCAGGGACACATGCAACACTAAACACGCGTCGCGCGATACACAATTGCTGCCATCACGCGTGTAAGGCCACATGCACTAGCTTTTTTTTTCAAATCGACAGTGATAAAAACACTACCCATACCAGAGTTAGGTTTTAAAAACTTACAAAATTCTTATTAGGAAATATGACATTATACTGGTTTACGTTTGAAAACATGACAGTACCCAGACACCCTAAAGTTTGGAAGTGAGGAGGTAGTAACAGCACGACTATCCTAGAAGAAAATGCGTATTGGCTCCTTTAAATATATATATTTGGGTTCCTTAGGACTTGCTGACAAATAATATGTTAAACGTTACGCAAATAGTCTAGGAATTAACAAATTATAGCCAAAAGAAAATAGTGAGGGTGTCAGACAACACCAAATTCAGAATCGCTCAGTGGCAGATTTTCACCCCACCATTGTACGGGAAATAGGCTGACATGTTACCTCCTATTTGATTGGCGGAAAATAAATGTAAGGCTAAACACGATTAGTCGGACTATAAATACTACTTCTTTGTTGTTAGGGGAAACGTGAGTAGGAGTACTTTTTTGAAAAGCTGTGTAAACATGGCATGATTGGTTAGACCTGCCAATATAGTCAATTAGAGGCGTCAGGTCAACACCACATTTGCAAATAAACTTACTACAGAATCAGTGCGTTGAGCACCAGTGCATATTTTGCTAAATAAAAGCCTGGGACATCGGCAGATCGGAATTGTGCTATATTCATTGCCGGTCAACGTAATTCTGTGTTATTTCCATGAATTGTGGTAAGCTTGAAATATTTGACATCTTTTAATGAAAATTGAATGTAAATTGATAATTTATGTCTGTATATATGTGTGGTTCAGTAGCGAACATGAGGTAAAGCCTATATAATGCTCCAGCCGGAACAGAAGGTGTCGGAGGAAAGTAAAACTACATGGAATTGCCAAACAGTACACTGACACCTATTTTATTGACTAGAAAGAAATAATGCTGGAATTGCAGAGGCGTAGTAACCATTAGGGAGGAATATACTGGTGAAAATTGTTTCAGATGAAGATAGCAGTTGGCCTACCGCTCTGAACTCAGTGTTTGTTATGTATTGTGCTCAGTGTAGAAATAGAGTATAAATTAGTTCTGAAGTAGGAGGTACAACCTTCTTGTTTCAGGGACTGTGGTCCTAAAGCTATTGAGCAGTACCTGGTCAGAGCTTTGCTGAATCCAGAGGCGGACAGCATACTCCTTGGTCCATATAGCAAACAGTGAGGTGTCTCCAGAACACAGGGGAGCAATCGAGCAGAGGAGTCTTTTCCTGCCGCCATCACGAAAGTTAAGCCTATGTGGCCAGCTGAGCTCAACATTATGTAACCCCATCTTAAACTGACAGTGTATTAAAATAAGAGGGGAAATTAATTGTTTTAATGAACGGAACTGAGAACATCTCCGATACTAGTTCCAACAGAAATAAACACTTGAAGTCATGAAGACAAATACCAACATAGCTTGAAAAAACAACACCAGTATTACCTCATATTACCACTACACAACTGACACACATAGGATAAGATTAATAAAATATGTCACTACAAGATTCATATTGATAAATTCTGTACATAACTTGTAATTAAAATTGATTGTGAATTCCTGGTTCACTTTGTATTTGAATCAGGACTCATATATATTAATGAAAAGTACTTAATACATATTGATATTTGAAAATTTACCAGTGACTCGTTTAAGATAGTCTTATAGAATGTTTCATGTGTGTGAGTGTCACAGTGTTGTCAAGTGTGGTGGAAAAAATTAAATTGTTGATCTGTCTGTTGTTGTTGTGACTTACACTTCATCATATACATACCCTAGACATATAACGTAGTCATCACAATATTCCAGAATAATTCTGACTGAGGTATAAATATGTGGCAGCAAGTAAGGTTATCTGTAAAACACTACACCTATTAGATACAGATACCTTCACCGCTGATCTCAGTCAGTACACTAAGTCCCCTATAGATATTTATAAAATCCCACTTTACCACATATATTGGGGTCTCGCTCTCGGGATTTTGAATCTTTCCCTATTAAAAATATTGGGGGTAATTCACTTCAGGGAATAATAAGAATTAAAAAGTATCCTTGGGTGAAAATAAATAACGTTGAGCTCTCAGTGCCTGTAGTGTCCTTAGATAAATATTGATAGATTGAATTGTTACATTTGCATGATAGACAATGGCCGACTTGGCAAAATTTCGATCTGCTGCTGTACAGACTGCGAAAGAGTTAGGAATGGACGGGCAAATTATGATTTCTTATGTCACTGCTGAATGTGACAAATATATTGAACGGGAAGAAAGAAGATTAGAAAAAGAGGCCGAAAGAAAATTAGAATCTGAAAGATTGGCCGAAGATAAGAGAATAGAGGCAGAAAAAGAGATTAAGAGGTTGCAGATTGAGGCTGAGAATAAGAGGTTGCAGATTGAGGCTGACAAAGAGGCTAAAGCATTGGAGGCAGAAAGAGAAGACAAAAGATTAGCTGCAGAAAGGGAAGCCGAGGAAAGAAGACAGGCTGCAGAAAAGGAAGACAAGCGATTAGCTGCAGAAAGGGAAGCAGAAGATAAAAGATTACAAAGGGAACATGAGTTGCGACTAAGGGAGTTTGAGTTTCAAGGCCATGCTCCTGAAAATGGTGCCAGTCCCTTTACCTCTGATGCCACTGCTAGCCAGGAAGTCTCAACCTCAGCTATGAATTTTCATTTAGATCACTTTGTTGAGAAAGACGATGATATTGAGAGCTATCTAAATAGATATGAACTATTAGCTACCACATATGGGTTAGAGAGAGAAAGGTGGAGCTTAAAGTTATCTCAAGGACTTCGTGGGGCAGCTTATGAAGTTTTTGCTAAAATGAGCAGAGGTGATCAGGAAAATTATGACATGCTAAAGCAGGCTCTTTTGTTAAGGTATGAAAAGAACGCAGAATTTTATAGGAAAAAATTTAGGAATGCTAAACTACTGTCAGGAGAAACCTACCACCAGTTCTCTGCACGAATAGAGACATACTTGGAGAAATGGACTTCTCTGGGGAAAACCCAAGATCTTAAGGAAATGATCATTATAGAACAATTAAGAGAGTCCATGGCTCCAGACCTGAGAAAGTTTCTCATGGAACAAGGTGCAGAGAGGCTGGGTGAGTTGCTAAATGTTGCTGAAAGGTATCAAGCAGCTCAGGCAGAAGTATCAGGTAACAAAAAGAAACAGTTGGATAATTTTAGGGCACCACAGGACTGTTATCGTCGAAAAAAGGCTGTTATATACAATGGTGATAAATTATATCCCAGGGTCTAATTGATAAAGTTCTGTTGATGTATATTTGGTAAAGTATCTCTCTGTTGAAGTGATTAGACTGTTGTAGTACATGCGCCCACACAGAGCAGATGATAAATAGGTTAGCTCTGTATTGTCCCTGTGTATAAAGTCTGTAGTGAGTGGTATGAAGGGTACAGTCACTCACCCTGTACTGTCAAGCATAGATCAACGAATCAGACTAGTGTTCATTTCCAATTGACAGCACATCATTTATTTACACAGCAACATCAATCCGATACGATACACTACACAGGTACAACAGGATACACAAAAATCAATAATAATCAATTGCGCAGAACGTTACAGCTGTTCAGTATGATGTAAACCCTGTTTACATCGCAGTTCTAATGTTACATCAGTAAATTCACCAGAACGACTGCTGACACTGCAGTTACAAAACCCGCCACACAGGCGTACATCTATAGGACTCCCTCAACGACTGCATACCCCTGCAGTTAGCAGTTCTAATGTTCCACCAGAACGACTGCTGATACTGCAGTTACAAAACGCCACCCAGGCTTAAATCTATATATACTCAAAAGACTGTCCGCTCTGTAGTCTATAAGTAATCTGGCCTACACAACTCCTGGCCTTATAATCTCCAGAAAACTCTCCCCCCCATAAGGAACAATGGCCTTACTATCTCCTAGCGCCGTTCCTGCACAATAGAAATCCATCAGGGAGGTAAATATGATCCAAAACATCGGCCTGTAGACACCAAGGCCTCAGAACATGTCCTTAACATAAAGTACACCTTATCTTCTCTTATCTTCCCTTATCACATCTTATCTGCAGATTTATCACATCTTATCTGCAGATAAACACACCTAAATAGGCAAGTACTAGTACACCTCGAAAAATGGCCAAATATCGTTCCCGAACACTACCCTGGGAACACACACAAGATACAGGGCTGACTCTCCAGTCACCCGCCCAAACTTAGACTGCCCTCCGACTGCTACGGGAACACACTTCCCGCCACACAGTCACCGGACCCGGCTGTTCACGGACTCCCCGTGAGCTATTCACAGCCGGCCGAAACCAGTACAGAATAACTAAAATGACTAGCGCTCACACGCTTTCTGTACACTCTGTTTTCTAACATATAAATGTTTAAACAACTCACAATTAAACAAGCCGACAAGTGCGACAACCCTGAATTCACACTGTATAATCAGTATAGTATGTATCACTCCCCTTTGACCTTAACAGTTACCACCCGGTCCGGAGAAAAAAATGATTTATCATTTTTTTTGAAAAAACTACATCACCGACAAATGAGGGGTCAGCTAAGCTCTAATATATGCTTACAACAATAGTTTTATGATAAGGTCAAAATAATACATCGCTAAATAATAAAGCAAGTGTACAATAAACAAATTACCCATAATAATCTGCCAAATACACAGAAATAATCATTTACAAACAAAGTTAAGTATTATTACTGTAGACCAAACATGACACAATAAATAGAAAGTAAAGTCAAGATCAAACAAAAGAAGCATGATCAGCACAGAAAATCAACAAAGAAATCGAAATAGGAAGAAAGATCCATAATACCTAATAGTAATAATTGAGCTAATCAATTCCTGCATGAAATACATAGAACTGTCACTAATAATTACATATACTAATCCATATTACAATACGTAAGAATACAAAGTATGGAAGTATAAGAAGTGTAAGAAGTAAACGTTAGTATCAAGTAACATTCAGATGAAACATGGAAGCATAACCCAAGTATAGACCGCTTCCAAAGAAATGTAGTGAAACGAAGAATCATCCGGAAAGGAAGAAAGAAATACAAATTATGAATGCATAGAAAAACGACAACAATACATCCCAACAACTATCCAACTAAATAATGCATAATAAATAATTTAGTCAAATTACAAAACTTATTCATAACTAAAATTATTTATCACAGGCATCACACAAAAAAGTGCGATATATAAAAATATCACAATCTGAAAAAAATATTACTATCAACATATATTATTACACCTTATTAAGCGCTTTGGCGCAGAAAAAATATAACAATGTCAAAGAAAAATACATTTCCAAAAAAAAAATTACAGTACAAAAAAGTTTCTTTAAAGCTAAGTTAAATAAAAATAGTATTTTAATTTTTTTCTAGATTAAATCTATAACTAATATACCAAAATAAAATGATCTTTTAACCAAATGAATGACATCTAACAAAAAAAAAAGAATTCCAATTCTTAAGTAGACTCATAATAAACGCATACTAATTTAAACAGAACTCAGCAGAAAAAAAAAACACATGGCAAAAAATACCAGAAATCAATGTTTCAAAATATGTTTTCAAACACAAATACAAAAATCATAAATAACACATACAAGTTTAGTTTCAAAATTACATTTCACAACACAATAGTTACTGCATATAACCTCTGTATATGGTAATATATTAATTAGACATAGCACCAGAATATAAGAAAAGAAAAAAAAAATTAATGAATAACAAGACTCTCTGAAACAACTAACGCATATTCACCGCTAATGAGTTTGTGCATAGGGCTGGCAATCTCATCAAATCCAAAATTTTCCTAAGAACCAACGCTGCAAAACATATCAATGTTTGATGAATCAACTATCATTGCTTCAACTTCACAACGTAGCACCTATGGTCATACATAATATGGTCTAAGGGGAATAGTCTTCCGACTAGCGTATGAAAAAAAAAATCACAAATCCACAATCTCATTACAAAAATTAAAGATAAGTCACTACAAAGTGATATGTCATAATTTCATTGCAATCATAACACATGCAATGTTTATCAACAAAACAATCATGTAAATAATGACAGAGTCACAACAGTGCATACATATGAACATACACAATACCTAAGACATTATGTAATGTAAGTTACTATACAATACAGTAATTCATTATCCAAAAAATAAATTAAGTGTAAAAAACACTATAGCAATCTTAAACTAACTCCTAAACAAACAAAAAAAATAAATAGGTCACAAATCCGCGGTCCTCGATAGTATTCTGTAAACCGCACGGGGTAACGTCATACAACACGGGTCAACAGGCTGGCTGGGTTGCGCTTGACTAGACACCTGGTCACAGGTTGACCCACATTCCTCTCACAGTAAAAAATAACTTCGGTGCGAAGATTCTTAACAAGCCGAATACTGTGGGAAAATATAAATGAAAATGTCTATTTCAATCAACTTGTGAGATTTATTGAAGTAAAACAGAAAATTAGTCTTACATTTACCCAAACGTGTGGCAGTGAAAACGTCTGGTTTCTATATGATGCCATCATTTCCTCGTCACATAGCAGATAACACAGAAGGATAGGTCATCCTGACCGAAATGAAGGTCATCACAACAGTAGGCTGAAATAAAATCCTACTTACACAACGAGATATTCTCTCGAACTCAAAATGCATAACAAGCAGTAGTATTTGAAACAATACCCTTACTGTTACCTTGTTTACAACCAAGATTGTTCTTTTGTTGTGCAACATTATTATGATTAGTATTTCTACTTCTATAAAAATATCTAACCGATGGATTTTGTTGTGTTCTAGAACCATCATTATAAGGCTGATAACCTTTATTGTAGTTATTTCTTTCACCAAAACTGTTTTTATTCTCCTTTGTGACAATATGCTTACCAAATTGATCAGCACTAGTGATAACAAAATTCTTATGGTTATCAACATGTTGAGTTTTATTTTGGGTACAAGTCTTACTAATAGCTTTGTCCCTTATTATCTGTTTATCAGAATTTCCATAATTAAAATAATGGTTGGTCTTTTTAGCTCTGCCTTGAAATTTATCTCCATTTTTTTTGCAATCTATAGAACTGACTGTTATAGCAGAATTATCTTTGCTGGCCTGACGCCAGGAGTCAGTAATGTTACCAGAAGTAGTACGTGGGAAATTGTATTTGCCACGTAGTGATCTCCGTCCATCATGTTCGACTTTCGTCTCAGCTTGTGTAAAGGGCTGGCTTCTTGCTTGTTTTATTTGGTGATAAACATTCTGTCTACCTTTGTCAACATTGACAGTAGACAAACCCTTAATACCTAAAACAACATCTACCAAACCATAAACTCTATTTCTCAGATCACTAATCTCAGCATTTCTAAGTGAAATGTCTTCAGTTTGTTTCTTAATTAAGTTATTAGATGTTAAAACCTTACTCTTCTCCTCCATGAGTAATTTCTCAATATGAGTCATTTCTTCTTTCTTAAACGATAACTCCTCTACTCTCTTTTCTACATCCTTTTCTTTGCTTTCTCTCCTCTGTCGTGCCAATTTCCTTAATCTTTTCCTCTGCACCTCTGCTATCTGTGGTTGAAGTCGGGCCACCTGGGCCTCAAGACCTTCGACTTGAGCAGCTTGTGCTCTCAACTGTGTTAACTCCAGTTGAAGTACTTTGATCTTATTATCATAGCTATTTTTAAGCTCATCAATTTCCTCCAGAGATACAATATTCTTCTTTACAGCAACACTTTGTAAAAAAATCCACCTCACTTCTTAAATCCGCAATTATTTCTTGATAAGACTTCTTATCTTGCCTGGCCTGAACTTTTAATTTGCAACACATGTCTTTCTTTTCTTCAATTTCTCGTGTGAGATTACATACTTCGCTATTCTTATGTTCTATCTGAACTTCCAAATCTTTTACTCTAATGCACGCAGAGTCTAATGCTGTTTTTACACATGCAAGCTCCAAGTTTGATTTCTGTAACTCACTTGTGAGCTTAAACACTGTTTCTTGTAATCTGTTCTTTTCAGCACTATCCTGCAAAAACTTATCTCTCTCCTGTAAAGCACTCTGTTTGTTTACTTTTGTTTGTTTCTCATTCTTCAATTCCCTTTTATGCAGGTCAGAAACACTGTTGTGGATTATCTTGAATATACTTTGCACAATATGTCCGTGTTCAATCTCAATATATTGTTGCACAAACACACGAAGGTGTCGTAGCAAATCAACCAAATCCTTAGCCATTACAAAATTACAAACTAACTTAAAGTTATGTTCAGCAAATGACTCTAGGGATGCTGACACATTAATCAAAAAATCATCCATCACCCATGCTCCAAGTCGTGGGCCTCTCAATCCCTTTTTATCTCTTCCTACCACCAATGCACACTCCAACATAGGTCTTATATCGCCTGGATTAATGTCACAATCCATGGTGATTCAATCGTTGAATGTACTATATTTTTAGATCACTTATAATTCTAATAAGGTTATGTTACATAGCAATCAATCAGTTATGCACTAAAACCTATACTAAACAGTTAATAGAATACATAATGTGCAATATGAGAAGACTTGATAGCATACATACATAAACACAGTTTCCACAACAACGAACACCACTTATCTTGCAAATAGCAAAAACGTCCTTCTTTTCCCGTTACAATCGATGGGCATCAACATCAAAGATGACACAACATAAGCAGAGTCCCATGTCAACTCTCACTCCACCTTGACACAGCATGCTATGTTGTCGTACACAGCACAGGAAACTGGAAACTGGAAACAGTATGCCATGTGATCGTACACAGCACAGGAAACTGGAAATTGGAAACAGCGCAAGTTACCCACTTGTTCCCTCTGTCGTCGCGAAGGTACACTGTCTGTCACTCTTGTTGTAAAGAGTTACCTGATATTTCGAACTTGCATATAAAACTGGAACATACTGTAATTCTCATAATGCAGATATCGCTGATGATGACGAATCAGGACAGGTCGCCATAACCATGTCAAAGTTTACTTGAAAATTTCCCTCCGAAACGTAGAACTGGAAACGTTGCGGAAATGTCATATGGAGGCATGTAAACACAAGACGCATCATCGTGTCACCGATTACAGGTCATGAGTGACACACCACTGTCTGTGTATAGTAGAGGCGTTGCCGATTACAGGTCACGATCGACACAAAAACTGTAGAAGATTCGCCTTTGTTTCTTAACAATGTAGAAGTAAGAAAAGGTGTTCTAAATCCAAGCCACGCCCACAGCTACCGTGGCCAATGCGAGAACTTCTTAGTACTTTACGCCACACACAGGGCACACTCTTAAACAGGTCAAAGTTCCGTAGAAACAATCTTACAACGCGAAGTCATGGGTCTAACGCCCGTAAGGTTGGCCCACCAAATGTTATCGTCGAAAAAAGGCTGTTATATACAATGGTGATAAATTATATCCCAGGGTCTAATTGATAAAGTTCTGTTGATGTATATTTGGTAAAGTATCTCTCTGTTGAAGTGATTAGACTGTTGTAGTACATGCGCCCACACAGAGCAGATGATAAATAGGTTAGCTCTGTATTGTCCCTGTGTATAAAGTCTGTAGTGAGTGGTATGAAGGGTACAGTCACTCACCCTGTACTGTCAAGCATAGATCAACGAATCAGACTAGTGTTCATTTCCAATTGACAGCACATCATTTATTTACACAGCAACATCAATCCGATACGATACACTACACAGGTACAACAGGATACACAAAAATCAATAATAATCAATTGCGCAGAACGTTACAGCTGTTCAGTATGATGTAAACCCTGTTTACATCTCAGTTCTAATGTTACATCAGTAAATTCACCAGAACGACTGCTGACACTGCAGTTACAAAACGCCACCCAGGCTTAGATCTATATATATTCGCAGTTCTAATGTTCCACCAGAACGACTGCTGACACTGCAGTTACAAAACGCCACCCAGGCTTAGATCTATATATATTCGCAGTTCTAATGTTCCACCAGAACGACTGCTGACACTGCAGTTACAAAACGCCACCCAGGCTTAAATCTATATATACTCAAAAGACTGTCCTCTCTGTAGTCTATAAGTAATCTGGCCTACACAACTCCTGGCCTTATAATCTTTTCGATAACTCTCCCTTCATAAGGAACAATGGCCTAACTATCTCCTAGCGCCGTTCCTGCACAATAGAAATCTATCAGGGAGGTAAATATGATCCCAAAACATCGGCCTGTAGACACCAAGGCCTTAGAACATGTCCTTAACATAAAGTACACCTTATCTTCTCTTATCTTCCCTTATCTCATCTTATCTGCAGATTTATCACATCTTATCTGCAGATAAACACACCTAAATAGGCAAGTACTAGTACACCTCGAAAAATGGCCAAATATCGTTCCCTTACACTACCCTTGGGAACACACACAAGATACCGGGCTGACTCCAGTCAACCGCCCAACTTAGACTGCCACGGGATGACACATCTCCCGCACAAACAGACACCGGACTCGGCTGTTCACGGACTCCCCGTGAGCTATTCACAGCCGGCCGAAACCAGTACAGAATAACTACATGACCAGCGCTCACACGCTTTCTGTACACTCTGTTTTCTAACATATAAATGTTTAAACAACTCACAATTAAACCAGCTAACAAGTGCGACAACCCTGAATTCACACTGTATAATCAGTATAGTACGTATCACTCCCCTTTGACCTTAACAAGGACTTTAATAAATTTGATCCTAGGGATCAAAACAAAGGTAAGCACCAGTTTGATAGGCCACGGTATGACAATAAAAATAAAACCCCACAATTCGATGACAGGAAATATGATGAAAGAAAATCTTTCAACCAAGGAAAAAGGTGGTGTAAGAATTGTCAGATGAACAATCATGACACTGACCATTGTAGAAGGAAACCTGTGTATATGGCCACCCTTCAGGTCAGGTCGACCTCAAGACAGGAGGAGGATATTATGTTAGATACCACTCCAGAAGAGATGAGGAAGGCACAGGCTGGGGACAAGACCCTCAAGCCTTGTTTCAGGAAATTGTCAACTTGTCATACAACTCCAGGCAAGGGAGATTTTTACATGAAAAACAAGTTGATGTATAGGAAGACTGGAGCTAGATCCAAAGGTCAGGGACAGCTGGTACTTCCTAAAAGATATAGGACAGAATTAATAAGGAGCCTACATGTGAAACCAGATGGGGACCATGAAAAAATAGGTACCATCATTCAAAAGGTGGCTCACAATTATTATTGGCCCAAGGCAAGATGGGACATTGAGAATTTTGTAGAAAGGTGTAGCATAGCACATGAGGGAACACCCACAAGTGGGAACATTGATCAGGACCTGGACACGCCAAGGGGCAAAATTAGGCCTGATAATAAAAGGAAAAATAAATTTGATAAAGTGGACCAAAGGGAATGGGAAGCCCCTTTTCACGGACAAGCTTCACTTAACTGTTTTACAATGGCCACTATGCGGAGAGTGCAAAAAGATGTCTTACCCCAGGATAAGCCGAAAATCCCTCAATCGGACTTAAACAAACTGGAGGAAGAAGATGTAGAGAGGAAATCTCTCATCAATAATTTTAAGTGGGGAGACAGCCCCAAGAAAAGAATTGGTAGCGGTCGTTTTGTGCATGAAAATTCTGGGAAGAAAAATCATCACTATAGCGCTTCCAGTGGAAGAGACCATATCGGTGCATGGACAAATAGGTCCACACAATTAAAGGTCCACATGTAACGCTGTTAAGAACGTGGACTGATGAAAAGGCAGAGGAAAATATCACATCCTCATACCAATATGTGAATGAGCTGACCACTCGTTTAAAAACTGGCTGGAAACTTGCCAAGGAAAATTTGAAACAAGCCAGGAAGAAACATGCTGCCTATTATAACAGGAAGGCGAAAGACAGAGATTTGGCTGTGGGAGAGAAGGTACTGCTTCTTCTCCCCGGGAGTCAGAATAAGTTACAGATTGGATGGCAAGGTCCATATACAGTTCTAGAGAAGGTGTCTAGAACAAATTATAAGATAGATAAGAAGGGGAAAGAAAAAATCTATCATGTGAATCTCCTGAAGAAATATTTGGAAAGAGAACATCAGGAAGAGACACACTTGTTGACCTTGTCTATCGCCATGGAGATGAAAAAGGAACCACTTTCATCATTTGAATATCCATTACACCCCTGTGAAACAGCGGCACAGGTGAAAATCAGTACACATTTAACGAAAACTCAGAAAGAGAGAGTGCAACAGGTTCTAGATAATCATACAGAGGTGTTAACAGACCGACCAGGGCATACAAACTTATTGGAATATGATATGAAACTGATAGACCCCACACCTGTCTGTATGAAACCATATTCGATTCCTTTTGCTAAGGAGAAAGCTTGGAAGGAAGAGATAGACTATTTGTTGAAGGAAGGAATTATTTCACACAGTGAATCTTCGTATAGTTCCGGTGTTGTACTCTTAAGGAAGCCCTTTGGAGAACATAGACTCTGTATAGATTACAGGAGACTGAATGCTATTACAGAAGGACAGGTGGATCCATTGCCGGATACAAATCAGTTGTTTGCCAGGCTAAATAAAGCTAAATATTTCTCAAGGGTGGATCTGAGTAAAGGCTACTATCAGATTCCAGTAAAACCTGAGATCAGACAAACTTGTTGGATGTAAACAATTCGGAGGAACGTAATGAATCCCTGAGTTGCCTCTTTGATTGAGGATATTCCGAATGTTTCATACAGGCTAATAAGAAGATTATGGGATCCACTACGAAAACTCTGCTATCACCAGGTATATGTTATCTCCTCATAACGTACATTCTGAGGCAGATTTCATGAGTAGTGCCTACTCTGAATGGACCCAACTACATAAAACCATGATAGCACTACAGCAGAGTAAAGTCAAGTTGACTTACATTTATCTATGTGTATATAGAATAAAGGACTGACATAAGATGTCTGTTTTAAGAGGGGAGATGTCGTGAAATATTCTAATCCACATATATAAATTATCAGGTAAATGTAAAGCCTAACACATAAATTCAATAAAAGGAAAGAAGAATGGTAAAGAACAGTGCTGTCACAATGACTGTACGCGAAATCCCCCTTGTTTTCTCCTGCGTCTGCAAATTGTAACGTTTCACGTTGATAGTAAAAGCCTACTCCTTCAATACCCGCTTTCTACGATAAAGCATGTGCTGCATTTCTAAGAAAAACCTTGAGATACGCAGGTTGACCTAGATTTAAAATTCCATTCATGTCTTTTTATACACTACGTTACCTAAAACGAAAGACAGATGGACTAAAGATAGAAAGAAGGGAGGGCTGAAAGCAGGGACACATGCAACACTAAACACGCGTCGCGCGATACACAATTGCTGCCATCACGCGTGTAAGGCCACATGCACTAGCTTTTTTTCAAATCGACAGTGATAAAAACACTACCCATACCAGAGTTAGGTTTTAAAAACTTACAAAATTCTTATTAGGAAATACGACATTATACTGGTTTACGTTTGAAAACATGACAGTACCCAGACACCCTAAAGTTTGGAAGTGAGGAGGTAGTAACAGCACGACTATCCTAGAAGAAAATGCGTATTGGCTCCTTTAAATATATATATTTGGGTTCCTTAGGACTTGCTGACAAATAATATGTTAAACGTTACGCAAATAGTCTAGGAATTAACAAATTATAGCCAAAAGAAAATAGTGAGGGTGTCAGACAACACCAAATTCAGAATCGCTCAGTGGCAGATTTTCACCCCACCATTGTACGGGAAATAGGCTGACATGTTACCTCCTATTTGATTGGCGGAAAATAAATGTAAGGCTAAACACGATTAGTCGGACTATAAATACTACTTCTTTGTTGTTAGGGGAAACGTGAGTAGGAGTACTTTTTTGAAAAGCTGTGTAAACATGGCATGATTGGTTAGACCTGCCAATATAGTCAATTAGAGGCGTCAGGTCAACACCACATTTGCAAATAAACTTACTACAGAATCAGTGCGTTGAGCACCAGTGCATATTTTGCTAAATAAAAGCCTGGGACATCGGCAGATCGGAATTGTGCTATATTCATTGCCGGTCAACGTAATTCTGTGTTATTTCCATGAATTGTGGTAAGCTTGAAATATTTGACATCTTTTAATGAAAATTGAATGTAAATTGATAATTTATGTCTGTATATATGTGTGGTTCAGTAGCGAACATGAGGTAAAGCCTATATAATGCTCCAGCCGGAACAGAAGGTGTCGGAGGAAAGTAAAACTACATGGAATTGCCAAACAGTACACTGACACCTATTTTATTGACTAGAAAGAAATAATGCTGGAATTGCAGAGGCGTAGTAACCATTAGGGAGGAATATACTGGTGAAAATTGTTTCAGATGAAGATAGCAGTTGGCCTACCGCTCTGAACTCAGTGTTTGTTATGTATTGTGCTCAGTGTAGAAATAGAGTATAAATTAGTTCTGAAGTAGGAGGTACAACCTTCTTGTTTCAGGGACTGTGGTCCTAAAGCTATTGAGCAGTACCTGGTCAGAGCTTTGCTGAATCCAGAGGCGGACAGCATACTCCTTGGTCCATATAGCAAACAGTGAGGTGTCTCCAGAACACAGGGGAGCAATCGAGCAGAGGAGTCTTTTCCTGCCGCCATCACGAAAGGTAAGCCTATGTGGCCAGCTGAGCTCAACATTATGTAACCCCATCTTAAACTGACATTGTATTAAAATAAGAGGGGAAATTAATTGTTTTAATGAACGGAACTGAGAACATCTCCGATACTAGTTCCAACAGAAATAAACACTTGAAGTCATGAAGACAAATACCAACATAGCTTGAAAAAACAACACCAGTGTCACGTGAAAGATAATTTATTTTACCATCTTGTCCATAATGTTATTACTCTTTTAATGTTCTGTTTTCCGAGACATTTTGTATTTTCGTTTCTTTCATATTCTACCTACATTTTTTCACCTTCTCAACCCCACCCGAGGTTGTTTACGCTGGCCAGCTGCGGTCAGCTAACGCTAGACGTAATGTTATCTAAACGCACCTGTTCGACCAGAGAAACATTTTTCGGGTCCGCTTTAAGTGTTAGAACGAGCCAAGACGGTTTCTGTGAAAGAAACGGTTCGTTAGCGGCGGGTACCCTCTGTGGTCCCAACAGGGGAATTTCTCTGGTCGCTTTAAAACGTTTGATGACGAGCGGCTGGTACCCTTTGAGGCCTGGGTAACGAGTGTGATCTGTTTCAGGGGAAGATAACAACCCGCGGTAAGTCTTTGGGTTTTCGCCCCTTAGACAAGATAGAGCATAATGTTATGCATTTCTCTACCTGGGGAACTTTCGCACGATTTCTTTTGTCTTACTCTAGATTACGTCTTTCGCCGAACTTCTGTAGAAATACGCACGCCAGGTGTTCGGGGGGAGCGTCCCTTGTGATCTATAAGAGTAGACTGGTTTTAATAGACAAAGACATTCGTAAATTTTCCTGGCCCGTAGATGATCATCATGAGATAAGGCAAACTTTAACACAGTACTAGAATGTGTTTGCCTATGTGCTAGTCATTTTTCGGGGTGAGTTGACATATTGATCTAGCCACAACTGTATTATTATAGCAAGAACATTGCATTTTCTTTGTACTCATTTTGTGGAAATGCTAATATATTTCCCAAAGGGGACATACGATTTATTTGTGTAATGTCAAATGCTGTAATCTGTTTATGTAAATTCATTTAATGTTGTAAGATGAATAAGCATATTCATTTAACTGTAACTACAGGTTAGGTTTCCTGTATGTTGAGATTGGGAGAAGAGGAGTAGATTTTTGATGTCAGAACATTTACTGATAGGTACCTGGGGGTGCAAAAGATATTAAGCCTATGCGGGCGCGTGTTGATAATTGATATTTTTTAAGGAACAGGAGACATGGTTAAAGACAGCCCTAAACTATCATAGCAATAACTACAATAAATTTAATCCCATAGTGGAGCGAAACTTTCTGTATAAAGTTAGTGTGATTTATTATTTGCTTGAAGTAAAAGGGTGTCTCTTTTTGGGTCTCAGTTTCAGGGAGACCGACTCGCGAGAGCAGATTCCAGTCAGGCGAAGAACGAAATATTCTCTTCGATCTAGAGGGTTCTGAATACCGCTAGCGTCACGAATCGTCACACCCCGTTCCTGAATCAAAACCCCTTTTTGTCAACGCCAAGTTAAGCTCACGCAGTGCAACGGAGCCAACGCTAAATCTGGAATCGCCAAACGCAGTAGTAGTTCTCTACTCGCCTATTGGATTACCAGCCAGAGCATTGCGGCTTCCAGAATATCAAACCCGCTCAGCATGCCTATAGCAGAATTCCATATCACCCGCCTTTGTTGTGCCTAAACGGGGCACTCAGCAAACCACAGCCAAACCAGTTTAAACAGGATTTACAGCCAAGCGGAGCCTTGCGCCGGATAAGCGCGCCTGGGTCTCTTTGTCCTCAAGTGACTTCTTCTGGTGTATTTCCTGGATACTTAAAACCTCGCACGTATGAGCAGCCACCTATGGACAGAGTTCCAGCCCCACTCACGCTATAAGGGGAGTCACCAACGTTTAGCACCAACAAAGAAAGTTTTGTAGGCTAGTCCCTCACGAAGGATCTACAAGTAATTCACTTCTTGGAGCTAGTACATTTGGTCCCGAAAAGCGGACAGGCGGTCGCCCAGTTCAATCAGTTGGTCAGCAGGAGATAAACAGCGTCCCCCAGCCCAACTCGCGCCAGTAGGGGGGTCACCAACGATAGCGCCTATACAGTGATGTTATTCAGGTTAATTCCATCACCGATGGAGGATATATACGAAAACACCACTTACTGGAGTTACTTCAGCTGGTCCCCGAAAACCGAAGGACTGTCACTCGATTATTTATCTCTTTGTGTTCTACAGGTTTTATGAATGGTGATCTGTGTGTGTGGTTGTTGGTGTATATGATTATTGATGAATATTTGATTATTGATGTAATTTTATGTTGTTGTGATGATATGCATTATTTTCATGCTTTTCTTCTTTAATAAATTTTACACATTTATTAATGCGCTGTTCACGACCTTTCCATCCATATTTGTATTTTTAGCTCTTTACTATAATCTCTATGTATGATAAGAGAAAAGAGAGAGAGCAGGAGGTGCTTAGACAGACATAAGTGAGTTGAGGCCTGGAGAGAGAGATCATTTGAATAAATCTTCTTCCAGGTTGTCTCAAGTCCATCTCCTATTTACACCTTTCTGTGTGTGTAATCTATAACTCTGTCAGTCCACTATCCCTTGTCGATTTCACTACAGTTGTCCAACTCGACAAATACTCTACACTCCAACTCAACCACGACAAATGGGGTCTCGCCGCGGAATTTGAACTACATCTGCAGCAATCGCAACAGATGAGGTTGCAGTCTGGTAGGAATCTCTCACAAGATTCTATTCTGATTCTTAGAGTTTAGTGTTCGGCAGATTATAGGAATTTCTTTCCCCTAGACATATCGAACTATTTCTTTTGGAGGAAGTCGGAACAGCGTTTTTTCTCCACAGCAATCATAAATATTAAGTTACATTTATTGTTCATGCTACACATGAGACAGCTGGTAAAGGTTGATGGTATCACTGCTGAGTTTTTGGTTGACAAATCTGACGACTAATGTTGTAAAAGTCAGAAATTTTTTTTTTAAGGGTTAATATTTTTTCAGGAGTAGCTCTTTAATCTGAGATAAGAAGCTACAGATAGTCAGTTACTAGCTTGCATTTGTACCAAGGGAGGGTGTTCATTCGGACGATAGTAACCAATCCTCTCAATAGCTTAGTACTGACAGAACTGGGGTGAAGTGATAGTAATAAGTTTACATCACTTACATTTTTGGAGTTTTGGGGGTTTTGCTTGTCGCAATCAGAGTAGCCACAAACTTTCTTGCTTTTTTAAAGTTCCCAGGCTAGCCTAGATTTTATTGATTATTAAGTTAATCAGCACCTAGTGGACTAGGTAACTAAGATCTCTAGGTTCTATTCTTCTATAGTGTTTGCTCACCCTGATATAATGGCCGATCTAGATAAAGTGCATAGGATTGCCCTCGAGGTAGCTAAGTACATGGAGTACAAGGATAGCGAAATCCAGCCCTTTCTAGAATTTGCAGTAAGCCTGCAGGATCAATACGAGGTAGACATTTGGTTTGACAGCCGTTTAATCTTGGCATGGTCCTGTAAACAAACTGGGGAGAGTGAAGCATTCACCCGACAGTATGTAGAAGAAGTGATAGAAGATGAGAAGCAAAGGGAAAAGCAAAGACAAGAACGGGACAAGAAATTGGAAATGGAGCAAAGACAAGAACGGGACAAGCAATGGGAAATAGAGCGCCAAGAAAGGGACAGAGAAAGCCAAGAAAGGAGCAGGCTACACCAAATCAGAATGAATGAACTGGATAGCCAAATTCGGAGGGGGTGGAAACAGATACTAAAATGTAGTCACTCTACTTCCCCTTCTACTGTGCCCTTAACGGTCAACGCCCCTGCAAACCTTGCGCCCATGAAAGAAAAACTTGCCTGCTAAAACCGAACCCCAACTCCAGAAAATTGACTTTCCTTTGGACTTGGATCCGAAGCCCAAACAAGGAAAGAATTTACGTCGGGACAGCAGACCTAAAGCCACGGGAAAAAAATTACGCAACGTTCCCAGGCATGGAAACTGCACAAAGGTGAGACAGGTGCTAACAAGCATTGTAATACGGATTGTTCCCGTCTGGCAAGCGGCGAACCCCGAGCCTCTCACGCTCCAGACCGAGCAGCACCTAACCGACACGTGACGTCGAGAAAAGGGAGCCACACTCTATCACGTTATATTTCGCAAGATTCCCGGCCGGACAGCGAAAAACCATATGCAGAGGCGTATCCCTCCAACTCAACGATCGTAGAAAGGAGGTGCCGCTCCTCTTATCACCCTGAGCTTAAAAGGTGCAAGAATAAGTCGCCTGCTAAAAGGGTTTTAAACTTTCCAAACCGTTCGAAGGAACTTTGGAAAAACACACCGAGAGTTTTCTCTCGGGCACTTCGCGATCAAACGGGATCTCAAACCGTCCAGTCTTTTGCATGCAGTCTGCGGGGCCTGTCAACCAGGAAGTGGATCTCGCATTGCAGGACAAAGTTCAACTGACGCCAGTAACTTCCTCAGGGGAGGGCAAAGTTGACGTTTATGGTGGACACAGGGTTCCATGCGAAGGGATCCCAGGTATTCCATTTGAGTCTCTCACACTTCTCAGGGCAGAAGACAGTGAGAAAAGCTGCCTTACTACGGTACAAGGAGCCATTGTTGACAGCCTCGGCTCCCCTCCTGCCAGTAATGGGAAAGCGACTCAACAAAAACTCTGCAACTCGCAGATATTACCTATCTGTCTTCACTGCTAGAAGCTACGGAGATCTGTTATGATTTAGTAGAACCCCAGAATGCGATCGATTACTCTTTGCTTCAGGCAGCAGAGTTTTCTCATTTAAATCGCATTATTCCAGTGGTCTCAACCCCACTGATGGACAGCAAAGTAGTCGCCTCCGCCAGGCCATTACAGAGCAACTTGAATCATTTCCGTTGACCAAGCCAGAGTTGTGACTGGCAAGGCAAGGAAAGCTCCAGACCACCTTTCAGAACGGCACAGGTCTGAAGATTGATCAATGCTCCCACCGAAACAGGGGAGTAGATGTGGAGAGGCAGAAGAAAAATGCTAGCATTTCTTCGGCCAACGAACGGCTTTGTTTACCAACTAGGGTTACACGCGCGCGAAAAGTCCCTATAGACTGCAGCTATACAGGGTTATTCAAGTCCGCGACAGGTAAACCCATAACGGAAATTAAACAGCCCGAGTCCAGCAACGATTACACTGCACATAACAGGCGGATTACCTATGCAGTGGCCAGTGAGTTCAGGCGGGGCCGAAACTCACAACAGGTGCGGATAATTTTGCGGACCATGGACAAACAAAGCAAATTGGGGAAGGAAGGTCATGTTCACACGGAAACAGATTATGTCAGTGTTCAGTGGCCTCGCAAAATCCCATTCGCTGAACGTCTATTAGACAGAGGGAAGAAAAGAAATGAACTCGGAGCTAGTCATACAGACAGACAGAAATTGGAAACGTATTTGGTTTTATGAGTATAGGATGTTCCATTGACAGGTAACTAAAGACGATGGAAAAGATAACTTACTGTCATTTTTGCCCGTATTCCTCGAACTTTAAAGGGGGGGGGGGGGGGCACTTGTCACGTGAAAGATAATTTATTTTACCATCTTGTCCATAATGTTATTACTCTTTTAATGTTCTGTTTTCCGAGACATTTTGTATTTTCGTTTCTTTCATATTCTACCTACATTTTTTCACCTTCTCAACCCCACCCGAGGTTGTTTACGCTGGCCAGCTGCGGTCAGCTAACGCTAGACGTAATGTTATCTAAACGCACCTGTTCGACCAGAGAAACATTTCTCGGGTACGCTTTAAGTGTTAGAACGAGCCAAAGACGGTTTCTGTGAAAGAAACGGTTCGTTAGCGGCGGGTACCCTCTGTGGTCCCAACAGGGGAATTTCTCTGGTCGCTTTAAAACGTTTGATGACGAGCGGCTGGTACCCTTTGAGGCCTGGGTAACGAGTGTGATCTGTTTCAGGGGAAGATAACAACCCGCGGTAAGTCTTTGGGTTTTCGCCCCTTAGACAAGATAGAGCATAATGTTATGCATTTCTCTACCTGGGGAACTTTTCGCACGATTTCTTTTGTC
Source organism: Oreohelix idahoensis (assembly GCA_024509875.1). NCBI lineage: Eukaryota > Metazoa > Mollusca > Gastropoda > Stylommatophora > Oreohelicidae > Oreohelix > Oreohelix idahoensis. The sequence goes on from JAMPIV010008836.1 coordinate 55,042, forward strand.
TTACTCTAAGATTACGTCTTTCGCCGAACTTCTGTAGAAATACGCACGCCAGGTGGTTCGGGGGGAGCGTCACCTTGTGATCTATAAGAGTAGACTGGTTTTAATAGACAAAGACATTCGTAAATTTTCCTGGCCCGTAGATGACCATCATGAGATAAGGCAAACTTTAACACAGTACTAGAATGTGTTTGCCTATGTTCTAGTCATTTTTCGGGGTGAGTTGACATATCTTATAATTATAATATTAGATTCATGTTAGCTTTTATATATATCTGTTAGGGAAGTGAATTTATTTCTGAGGACTTCTCCTAGTAATTTATTCAGTGATAAGGTAGCGCTGTCTACGGCTATTAAGTGGTGCTTATGAACTGTTACGGTTTATCATGGGTTAAATGTTAAACTTACAATAACAGATATTAGGCGTAGAATCAGTCCACGAATGCTTACCATTGTCGGTATAAGAGTCAGCAAAATTAACTGTCATTTCTGTAAGATAATGTCAGGTGTGGATTGTTCACTTTAAAACTGAATAGTGAGATGCAGGTAATAACTATGGATTATAGGAGATAGTCACTTATTCCTTTTGATAGATATTTCTAGTGGCAAGGGTGAGGATCATTTTATGCTTACTTTGTGTGGCTATGCACTAGTCTATAAACTTTCACTGAAAGCAGTCACCAGGCATAGATATAATTATATCGTTTTGATCTAGCCACAACTGTATTATTATAGCAAGAACATTGCATTGCAATTTCTTTGTACTCATTTTGTGGAAATGCTAATATATATTTCCCAAAGGGGACATACGATTTTTTGTGTGTAATGTCAAATGCTGTAATCTGTTTATGTAAATTCATTTAATGTTGTAAGATGAATAAGCATTATTCATTTAACTGTAACTACAGGTTAGGTTTCCTGTATGTTGAGATTGGGAGAAAGAGGAGTAGATTTTGATGTCAGAAACATTTACTGACAGGTAACCTGGGGGTGCAAAAGATATTAAGCCTATGCGGGCAACCCAACTTTGCGTGTTGATAATTGATATTTGTTAAGGAACAGGAGACATGGTTAAAGACAGCCCTAAACTATCATAGCAATAACCTACAATAAATTAATCCCATAGTGGAGCGAAACTTTCTGTATAAAGTTAGTGTGATTTATTATTTGCTTGAAGTAAAAGGGTGTCTCTTTTTGGGTCTCAGTTTCAGGGAGACCGACTCGCGAGAGCAGATTCCAGTCAGGCGAAGAACTAAATACGAAATATTCTCTTCGATCTAGAGGGTTTCATGAATACCGCTAGCGTCACGAATCGTCACACCCCGTTCCTGAATTCATAAAAATCCCTTTTTGTCAACGCCAAGTTAAGCTCACGCAGTGCAACGGAGCCCAACGCTAAATCTGGAATCGCCAAACGCAGTAGTAGTTCTCTACTCGCCTATTGGATTACCAGCCAGAGCATTGCGGCTTCCAGAATATCAAACCCGCTCAGCATGCCTATAGCAGAATTCCATATCACCCGCCTTTGTTGTGCCTAAACGGGGCACTCAGCAAACCACAGCCAAACCAGTTTAAACAGGATTTACAGCCAAGCGGAGCCTTTCGCCGAATAAGCGCGCCTGGTTCTCAGGGTCCTCAAGTGACGCCTTTCTGGTGTATTTCCTGATAACTTAAAACCTCGCACGTATGAGCAAGTCCATTCCTACAGACAGGAATTCCAGCCCCACTCACGCTATAAGGGAGTCACCAACGTTTAGCACCAACAAAGAAAGTATTTGTAGGCTAGTCCTCAACGAAAGGATCTACAAGTAATTCAACTTCTTTGGAGCTAGTACATTTGGTCCCCGAAAGCGGACAGGCGGTCGCCCATTTCAATCAGTTTGTCAGCAGGAGATAAAACAGCGTCCCCCCAGCCCAAATCGCGCCAGTAGGGGTGTCACCAACGATAGCGCCTATACAGTGATGTTATTCAGGTTAATTCCATCACCGATGGAGGATATATACGAAAACACCACTTACTGGAGTTACTTCAGCTGGTCCCCGAAAACCGAAGGACTGTCACTCGATTATTTATCTCTTTGTATTCTACAGGTTTTATGAATGGTGATCTGTGTGTGTGGTTGTTGGTGTATATGATTATTGATGAATATTTGATTATTGATGTAATTTTATGTTGTTGTGATGATATGCATTAATTCCATGCTTTTTCTTCGTTAATAAATTTTACACATTTATTAATGCGCTGTTCACGACCTTTCCATCCATATTTGTATTTTTTAGCTCTTTACTATAATCCTCTATGTATGATAAGAGAAAAAAGAGAGAGAGAGAGCAAGGAGGTGCTTAGACAGACATAAGTGATTTGAGGCCTGGAGAGGAGAGATCATTTTGAAATAAATCTTCTTCCAGTTAGTCTCAAGTCCATCTCCTCATTTACACCTTTCTGTGTGTGTAATCTATAACTCTGTCAGTCCACTATCCCTTGTCGATTTCACTACAGTTGTCCAACCTCGACAATTACTCTACACTCCAACTCAACCACGACAACCAGTAATTACCTCATATTACTACTACACAACTGACACACATAGGATAAGATTAATAAAATATGTCACTACAAGATTCATATTGATAAATTCTGTACATATAACTTGTAATTAAAATTGATTGTGAATTCCTGGTTCACTTTGTATTTGAATCAGGACTCATATATATTAATGAAAGTACTTAATACATATTGATATTTGAAAATTTACCAGTGACTCGTTTAAGATAGTCTTATAGAAATATGTTTCATGTGTGTGAGTGTCACAGTGTTGTCAAGTGTGGTGGAATAAATTAAATTGTTGATCTGTCTGTTGTTGTTGTGACTTACACTTCATCATATACATACCCTAGACATATAACGTAGTCATCACAATATTCCAGAATAATTCTGACTGAGGTATACATATGTGGCAGCAAGTAAGGTTATCTGTAAAACACTACACCTATTAGATACAGATACCTTCACAGCTGATCTCAGTCAGTACACTAAGTCCCCTATGCGATATTTATAAAATCCCACATTAACACTACAAAATCCACCACACAGACCCCTAGGACGACCCAAGAGTCCGCTGGGAGGACAACATTAGACAATCCTTTGAAGGACCGAGGACTAGAATGGAACCAGGCCAGGAGGAAGACAGCCGATAGGATAGTCTGGCGCTCTCTCTTCCAAACCTCTACACCTCACGTAGAAGGGGAACGACTAAGTAAGTAAGAATTTCGGACATAGTAGAAGTTATTTTAGATAGTCCCAGCGACGTCTACTTATCCGTAATGCATTGTATATTGTCACAACATGACGGATGAAAGGAAAGATAAACAGTACAACAACGAGAGGAGACATTTTTATCAGTGTGGCATAGAAAGAAATCAGCAATAGTATTCGTAAACAGAACTGGGGACAGAAGGTTATGAAGAGACATTATCTCAAACGCCAGCTGGTATGGTATCTGAAGAGTAATGTTTGTTTTCTTAAAGCATCCCATTCTATGTCTTAAAATGTAAGCAGTGTTCTCATGTTTATAAATATTTGATGTAAATATACATTTAAATTGCAAACGCATTTAGATTTATATTCTTGCTGCAGAATGAAAATGCTAGAAGTCAAGCAAATTATATAGCGTTTCAGGCAGCGGAAATTGCGTAAAAGTAAATATTGTCTGTAAAATGTAAAAATGAACCATTACGTAAAATTAACAAGCGTTTAATAGTTCACCGGAACCACTTATGCAACTGTTACCAGGTTTTAGAGATACATAGAAATCGTTTTTGAGTTGGAGATTTTGTGAAACGAAGAGTTACAAATTGCAACTCTGGGTTCCAAATGTCCCCGCCTGATTTGACTGCGTTGTTACAAGAAAAGTTGTTGACATTAATGGCTCATTCTGAAACTTTCAGTTTGGAATGTTGTCTTCGTGTCTAGTGCAAACATCTCCTGAAAGTTTTGTGTTGTAAACGTTAGCGACATTAATTGCCATGAGTGTTTGGCAAAAGTTAACCTTTGCCAATGAGTTTTTTATGTATTTTTTTTTTTAACTTCCCGTCTCGTTTTCTTTGACTGAAATCTGGATGGATGAGAATAGTTGACACAGATGAGTGCCAGGGACAGATTTGTTGTTAGTGTAATTTGTCACATAAGCCACAAAAACTTCAACAGCAATATAGACAAGTCAACAAAAGAAAATAATTCAGCGCAGACACCTAAGACAGAAGGTCCTCTGTTAAGGAGGTGTAATCCGCAATTCATTGAAAGGAGTTTGAATTTCTGACTCGCTTTTTTCTTCTTGTGCATAAGATAACCTTGAGACAAAACAATGACATGGTATAAAGAAAAACATGTGAAAAGACCCTGAAGGGAGGATGGGCACAGTAACATCAGGGATGGCACAGTACACGTCGGGGATGGCACGTGTACGATTTGAGATTGTAACACCATCAGGGGATGGCACAGTACACATCAGGGATGGCAGAGTACACATCAGGGAGTAGGGCAGAGAGTACACATCAGGGATGGCACAGTACACATCAGGGATGGCACAGTACACAGCGGGGATGGCAAAGTACACAGCGGGGATGGCACAGTACACATCGGGGATGGCACAGTACACATCGGGGATGGCACAGTACACATCGGGAATGGCACAGTACACATCAGGGATGGCACAGTAAACATCAGGGATGGCACAGTACACATCAGGGATGGCACAGTACACATCGGGGATGGCACAGTACACATCGGGGATGGCACAGTACACATCGGGGATGGCACAGTACACATCAGGGATGGCACAGTACCCATCAGGGATGGGCACAGTACAACATCAGGGATGGCACAGTACACATCAGGGAATGACCACTGTACACATCAGGGATGGCACAGTACACATCGGGGATGGCACAGTACACATCGGGGATGGCACAGTACACATCGGGGATGGCACAGTACACATCAGGGATGGCACAGTACACATCAGGGATGACACAGTACACATCAGGGATGGCACAGTACACATCAGGGATGGAGCCAACGGCTAGTACTCGCCTCTTGTTCCACTAGTATTTCTTTCTTGGTTTCCGTGAGTTCCAACACTGACGGTCTTCTTATATCATTTCAATATGCGTTAGCACAGTGGTTAGTGCACTGGCTTCCTAGCTCAGTGGTCCATGGTTCAATCCCCAGTTGAGGTGGGATTTTTTAGACCGCAAACGGCTCCGGGGTCTAACCAGCCTAAAAAAATTAGGTACCAGAGGAACTATGGGAAGGTTAAGGCGGCCGGCGTGCTGCTGACCACAACACCCCTAGTGTGCCGTTGGTCAAGAAAATATGGGCCTAACACCATATTCCCAATATGCCTCAAATGGGCGTGTAACGGGATCCTTTACCTTTACCTCTTATACCATTTCAATTGTTCTATTGTGAAGAAGCATCTATTTGTGAAAGTCTAGAAAGTGAAGATTATGTGGTCGTGTTTATTATTATGGTTGATCTAATGGACGCAGTGTGGCCTGGCATGTTGCCTAGCTACCTTCACGATGCATCTTCTTCTCATCCTCTACACCTCGAGCGAGCGTCCGCTTAGCAGAGTGGTTAGAGCCACTGATTTGCGAGGCAATTGAACTAGGTTTAAAACCATGTCGCGTTACTCTCTACTCCATAGCTCCGCATTATCCTTTTTTTTTCTTCACGGCAGACTTACATGCCGTTCAAAACTTCACGGCAGACTTACATGCCCTTCAAAACTTCACTGCAGACTTACATGACCTTCAAAATTCCACGACACATTATAATATTTAAGTATATTAAATAAATATTTAAAAAAATAGTCATAAGACAGCTCTTCTTAATTTCTTTTGTGATTTTTTTTTTTTTTTTTTTCCTTAACCAGCGGCCCTTGGGCTTTCAGCCCTTCGGCCCAATGACATGTCATTGCGAGGCTGGGGAACCTGAGGACTTTCCTTCCAACCCGGTCAGGAGCTTCGTTCCTTCCCATCAACAGAGGGTTTATCACAGGAGCCGTTCAGATTATTCAGTCAAATTTCCGGCCGTAACCATTTCTTCAAACGCTGACGCCCGGGTTTGAACCATGAACTCCTGGTCGCCAGTACAACGCCGAAGCCATTACACCAGCGCGGCTCCTTTCTTTTGTGATGGATTGGTGTATGATGATAACTCAACTTGTTATTTGTACACGTTTATGTGCGAGGTTACTTCGCATTATTTTACCATAATATGTAATTTTGTGTACCACTATATTGGAACAAGAGATGAGAAAAAGACGATGGCGATGGATAGGACACACACTGAGGAAACCTGTTGATAGTATTACACGGCAGCCCGTGTTCTGGAACCCCCAGGGCAAGAGAGGCAGAGGTAGACCAAGAAGCACATGGAGAAGAGAGCTGGAAACAGAGGTGAAAATGATGAGGAGAACGTGGAAAGAACTTGAGATCATGGCACGTGACAGGCGGACTTGGCATGTGTTTGTTGAAGGCCTATGCTCCTTTGGGAGTGGAGGGTTATGAAATGAAAATGAAAAATATTGGTGTATTCAGTCTGGTGTCACGGAACACCGGGTAGACACCCGCGGCACACCGGTTGCGGAGCATTGCCTAGTCTATCCAACTGTAAATTAGTACCTGACTCTGCTCTTGAGATAGGGAAGGCAAAGGCACCAAGGAAAGAAACTGGCCATCCCAGCTCATAAAGCTGAAACTTAGTGTTGGTGAATTCTCTAACACTTTTATTTACATTTTAAAAATGTCGTGTACCTCTCTCGGGTACATTTGGGGGGGAACTTCACAGTTTGGGAAACAGTTTCTTAAACCATGCGTATGCTAAAACGGGGAAAATCTTCTGATGATCAGAGTTTGCCAGGTAGTGTTTCTGCTGAATGGAGTTTTCTATGAGTATTCCGAAATGAAATTCCAGCAAAAGGGAGACAGTAGAGAGAGTGTTTTTTTTTTTTTTTGGTCATATGTTCTTTCCCAGTGCACGCGCTCATCAAATCGTCAGCTGAGTTGAGCAAACAGCTAAGCGTGAGTGTCTTAAATCTAACACCGCTACCAACCTACACTTAATACCTGGCTATTTTTTTTTTCACCTCCCAAGTTTTTAAGACAGCACACTTTCTGTTTCTGCAGGCATGACTCGCCCGCATGTGCGTCTGACACGAGCGGGGAAAGACCTGGTTCTCACAAGTTCTCTAATGTCATAGAGTGTGCGTGAGAGATCCGATCTATCCAGTTCGAGCGCTCACTTCCTTCTCATAGAGTATGGTTTCAGCTGAGAGCTACCTGCATTTTTCTTGTGCAAGGACTGCAATGTGATTCCTCTGAAGAGGGAGATTTTTTTTTAAAACGTTGTAGTCGTTGAATCATGTTTTTAAGTGTGTTTCTTGACCTTGTCTAGTCTGAATGACGTCATAAATTCAGTTAAGTGCATTTTACGGTGCTGCTGATTCTAAGAGACAGCCGCAGTTTGAAGAGAACCAGGAAACACAGGATCTAGGGGTAACGAGGTTTAATAACTAGTATTTGTACGTAAACATTAAGTGTAAGGTACGAATAAGTGTAAGTACAACAGAGGTAATCGATGTGTTTCGGAGACGATACCTGCAATGAATACAAACAGAATTACAGTTTCGAACCAAATAATTGTAGCTTGTGTTAGGTAGTAAAGCTTTTCATAAGTGACAACTAGAATTTCTACTAGAACGTCATTAGCTATTTCCGAAAGGACTGATAATAATTTGAATATGTAAAAGAATGTAATAGTTATGTTTCTGAGAGGTAAAACCGTATCAGTTTGTACAAGAAAGTAACAGATGTTCATAAGAGATAAGTAAGTTATACAGGGTGTCCGAGAATTATTCACCGGATTATGGTTCAATAACATTGAACAGATACTAGTGTAACGGATAAACGATACTGCATTGGCAGCCTTAACAAACAGAATTTTATTGGTCACATTAATTGAAATTCACAGTCGAATTGAAAAGATCACGATACGTATTTTCAGTGCCTCCATGTGGACACACTTTGTAACACGTGCATTGTCCAGCCAATACACACATTGCCTTCCGCAGATCGGTCGCCATTTTTACTCCGCAGCACATGACTGGTGCAGGGTTATCAATCTACGGATAAGAATTATCAGTTGCCAAGTGCATTACCGATCTTCGTTTCGATACTTGTCGCGTGGTTCCGTTGTTTTAAATTTTAGTTGCAATCTGGTGAATAATTTTCGAATACTCTGTATTTTTACTAGAGAAGTTATGGTTGTATGTAAGAGAAATGACTAGAATTTGTACGGGAACGTAACAAGTTTTGTCTAATTAACAAACAAACGCAATTTGCGCTAGCTAAGTGGCTGTATTTTTCTAATTTGTGCCGGGAGATGCCCTTTAAATTTCTTAAGGACAAATAACTGCAATTTATCCAACAGAAGTAGCATATTTTTTCAGTAAGAAGTCGCTGAAATGTGTTTGCGAATGTAATATACGTTTTTAATAGACACGTACAATTTTTACAGTAAATAAATATTAGACAAATATAAAGGTATGTTTTCAGGCACTCGTAAGAAATAAAGAAGTAGAAAACTAGACAACAGAAAAACAACAGACATGAGTGGCTTACCCAGGACTTTCCGTGCGACAACCCCGCCTAGCTATGCAAGCGAATCACACTATCTTCCCTGCCATCTAGTAGCTAGGCGGGGTTGTCGCACGGAAGGTCCTGGGTTCGTGTCCTGGGTAAGCCACTCACGTTTTTTTTTTTATGTTGTCTAGTGTTCTACTTCTTTATTTCTTACGAGTGCCTGGAAACATACCTTTATGTTTGTCTAATATTTATTTACTGTTTACAGGCCTCGGGTTTCCCTTCCTTATGTGTTATAAACTATTTTTACAACAGAAGTAATCGCTGCTTCTAAGAGATAACTAAGTATAATTTATTCAAAAGGATTAATTGCTGTTTTGAAGTTGACAACCGAAAGTTGCATAAGAAAATAAGCAATTATTTTATTTTGAAAAGACAAATGTATTTCTATTAGCGGGAGATAAGTTTAAAAGTGGAATAGATACGTTACTAATCTGTATAACAACCATAGGATCTATGTTTTGAAAGTACTCTTACATTTGTGACAAATAATACATGTCGTAATAGGGCAGTAAGCTATTACCTCATAACTTGTTCCGTAATCCTGTCAGCCTCCCAATGGAGCATCGTTAAACCACAACCAATAACAGGTAAACGTAAAGGTAGTCTCATAACAGATACTGACGTTAGTGAGTAAAGTGTTAGAGATTTCATTATACTGCGTTGTTCAGATTTTTTACGAAGCGGGTTAACCAGCTCCTTTCCTCACTACCTTTAGCATTCCTAACTCAAAAGCAGAGTCGAGTACCCATTTACGGTTAGGTAGACTGGAATGTGATGCTGCCAGGTTTGGAGCCCAGTAACTTTGCCACGGGAAGCACGTGCTCCAGCACTGCTACTAGACGCCGTATAAACCAGAACTTAGCAGTTCAAATCCCGAAATGAGACCGGAACTGAAAGGGGTATACACTGAGCCGGACTTGTGAAAAAATGACCAACCACGCCAAGGAATAGAACCCGCAGCGGAAACAAAAGGCAAATTAATGAAATAATCATGAAAAAAATGAATAAAGCCTGAAAATAGATCAAGAGAAATACACATAAGTAAAGTAGTGAAATAATTTGCTGGTGTCATATTCTCCGTCTACAACCAAAACTAGACACTGTGTCAAGGGCAAAAAAAATTAGTCACTTTACGTGACGTAAGATCTACTGGAGCATCCGATTGACATAGTGGTTATAGCGCTGGTCTCTGGCGGCAAAGGTGACGGGTTAGATTCACGGTATGGACACGCTTCAGTCTACCTAGCTGTAAATTGGTAGCTGACTTTGCTCTTGAGTTAGGAAAGGCAAAAGCAGCAAGGAAGAGAACTGGTCACCTCACCTTTCGATACCGGACCTGGTGTAGTGAGGTCTCTAACACTTCACTCCCCTACGGCTGTATCTGCTATGGGATGGGACTACCTTTTTTTTTAACCTAGATCTACTGGGTCCCCATAGCGTCCCCGGGGGGTCTGTTAGAAGACAAAAGAAGGAATAGGACAACAACTACCCAAGCATGTCGTAAGATGCGACAAATGACAGGTTTTCCGTTGAGCTGGCACACTCATCATGTTAAACACATCGCTAGCGACACTGGTGATATCACGAGAAGAAAGAAGACATCAGATTAAGCTGGGAGAACAGGTCATGGAGCAGGTCGACCACTTTAAATACCTCGGAGCTGTTATAGACCGAAAGGGAGGCATCAAAGAAGAGTTGGCCACTCGAAAAGGAGCAGCTGGGAGACTTTTTCAGGCCATAAATCGAGGATTCCTCAGCAAGAGAGAGAGATTGGTAAGAAAACGAAGAAGGTTGTATACCGCTCCACCTATGTCCCAGTCTTGACATATGGATGCGAGTCATGGCCGATGACTACAACCCACAAAAGCCAGATCCAAATCTCAGAATGAGTTAGCTGAGGAAGGTGGTTGAAGTAACAAGAAGAGAGATGGTCCGCAACCAGACGATACGTCAAGGCCGAAAATCCCATCCGCTGCAGACCCAAGTAGAACAGTCCCAACTAAGATGGTTTGGCCATGTCTGCAGAATGGGAGAAGATCGACTACCACGACAAGCATGGGAAACAAAGAGCCAGGGATCCAGACCCCCAGGACGACCCAGAGTCCGCTGGAAGGACAACAATCTTTGAAGGACCGAGGACTAGAATGGAACCAGGCCAGGAGGAAGACAGCTGATAGGATAGTCTGGCGCTCTCTCCTCCAAACCTCTACACCTCACGGTAGAAGGGGAACGACTAAGTAAGTAAGCTAGCGACACTACCACTACAAGAGTGCATGACATTTCTTGGTACTGCACGTAACAAGGGAGCCAGCTGCAGTTGTGGATACAAGCTACATTCATCATGTAGCATCATCATGTGCCATGCCATTATCATCATGTAGCATCATCAGTAGTCAGCATGTAGCATCATCATGTAGCATCATCACGTAGCATGTCCTTTGCAGAACGTCGCTCTCATCACAGCCCGCCTGAAAGACCTTCGATCTCTAGCCAGCCTTCCCGCCTCCTCCATTGTCGTCTTCAAGGTGTCTTCAATGTCCTGTGTCCACCGTCGTCTTGGTCGGCCTTTGCCTCACCTTCCAGGTACCATACCCTCCATCACTGCTCTTTCTAAACCACTATGGCGTTTAATGTGGCCAAAGTATTTCAGTTTCCGGGACATGATATTGTTTATGAGCTTGTTTTCCTCGTGTAGGATGTCTATATTTTTCTTCTTCTTGGTCCAAGATATTCTGAGAATTTTTCTGTAACACTTTGCTTTGAAAGATTCGATTTTTTTTCTTTAATGTTTGGGTAATGGTCCATGATTCACTTCCGTACGTTGCCACCGGAAATATGCACGTTCTCAGAAGTTTTACTTTTACATGCTACTTAAGGATTGAAAATGTTTTTTTTAAATGATCTAATTGCAACAGTGCATGTTTTTTTAAATGATCTATGTGCAACAGTGCATGTTTTTTTAATACACTTGTCAAGGGATGAAATAGTTAAAAGGGAGAAATAAGCCTGCAATTTAAAAACAAAAAATGTCTTTCATAGTCGTTCATTACACCGCTGTTTTCTCAAGTGTCCCGTTTCGTATTAAAAGTTCCGTAATTGACACACGAGAAATGTCTCGTGTAAACACATTACACAGTCCCCCAGAATCATGTCTTTTAAAACTTTGTGTCGGGAAATTATAAATTTATAAGCGTTCAAATTCCATGAAATATGTCAAACATTCAACAGTATTTACTTTTATGAGGATTACAGACGGAGGGCGCTATGAGGTATTTTTAGCAATAAGGTGAGAACAGGTGTTTGGCAGCGGTTTAAAAAAATCAGGGTATATTTCTTCAGCCAGTTAGATCATTCAACGAAGTTCATCATATGTTTACGTTATTTTCTTCTTCATACCCAGTCTTTTTTAAAAATGCGTCTAAAATGACTTTGCCAAGGTCACAATTTTGTAAAATAAAAAAAATTAAAAAAGCATCAAGCAGATTTAAATACCTAGGCAGGTAAATAACATCAGATGCACGATGTATCTCACAAATGAAAATAAGAAAAGCACAGAAAAAAGCAGCATTTCAATTAATGAAAGTATTTTTATGCAACAAATTTTTTTTGTCAGTGGAAGTAAGAAAGAGTACCAGGCATCGTAATTGAAGAAGATGGTATTCTGTTGTGAAATTCAGTATTTAGAGAGGGAGAAGAGAGAGAGAGAGAGGTTGAGAGAGGCAGGAGCAGTAGAGGAGAGAGAAGAGAGTGAGGAGAGATGAGGAGATGAGAGATTTCCGAGAGCGAGAGAGAGAGAGAGACGGGACAGGACAGAAAGAGAGCGAGAGAGAGTGACAGCTTTTCTCAATTGTAAGAAAAAATTACCAGGGTATTAAAAAAAATTACTTAAAAAAGACTTAGTAATCAATAAATTAAAAAATTTGAGGGCTACCTTTTAATAAGAGTTATATATTAATGTTGTCATGAACATTTTGTTGTGTATGAAACTATATTGCAAATCACAGAAATGTAGAGCGAAAGGTGATGAGATGAATTAATAATATAAAATGTTAATGCTGTTTTGTTAAAAGGGCGCCACGGACGCCCAAGAGTAAAAGCGATGATTTCGTGGTCTGTTCATTTTCAATACAAGCTAACTCATAGATGTATAAAGGTAACAATTATGTACGTGATATTTTTTTAATAATGTGAAAACATGATATATTATTATTTATTTATTTTTTTTTAAATACAAAATAAAAAAGTTAGTAAAAATGTCATACATAATTGATTATATTTATTGACATTTTTTGTGTCTGATAGCTTCCCTTTGATGGTTACAGACAAATTGACTTGCCTGAAAAAGCATGTCGTAGGCCACAATTAGGGTGGGAGCTTTTTTCAAAATTTTTAAAACTGTTTGAATTAACTTCGTTCAGGAATAACAAATGAGTTCCAATCAAGATCCTCCGTCTTCTAAATGTAGTGCGGATGTTCCTGTTTAGTGTTGGTTTGTAATTACTCCATTGTCGTCGTTTTGACGTGTTATACTTGTAATGCTCTAGTACACCGTTAAAGCGTGCTGTCACGTGAAAATTACAACTGAAAAAAGTCAACTTTGCTCTAAATTTGTTTCAAAAGTATGTAAGCACCTGCCTTTATTAATCCATTCATTCATTCACTTTTTTCTTTTCGTTACTTATGAGTTTCATGAGTCCCACCATTGCTTCTAGTCCAATTTGCAGTGGAAAAAATGCTGCACACAGCATTCAACTGTATATCTTACAGTGAACAGGTGGATCTTAGTGGGAGGTAATGTCTACAATTGATGAGTTTGCCAGACCCACCGAACTAGCGCTTGCAAGAATAAGGCGTAAAAAAAAAATAACACAAAAACAACAAAAAAATGGAAAAAACAACGTGTTAGGAAATCATCTTGCGTATTTTGAGTCACGTGCGGTTTCAGGCATCGTTTACAGTTGTCTCTAGTTGTAAGTTTATAAACCTGCCGCAGTATCAATGTAATAACTTAATGGTTTAGGTTACACGGATGATCCGATTATAACCCCTACGATGTCTTGGTAATTTATCACGCGGGCTGTCATGGAATGTGTCCAACAATGTTTAGAATTGATAACACCGCTGGGGACGTGTGCTATTGAGGTCTGGGTGCTACACTGTCGGGCAGGGCACTGGAACCTTGAATAAAAATTCCCAAATTTGGATACTGGTTTTTTTTCTCCCGTTGATTACAAAATTTTTTAAGGAAGACTGAGATCACTGAAAAAAAGCATAGGATTAAGTTCTCAGGAGTAACAAGACCGAAAGGTTTTTTTACTTTTGAAATGTACCGTTAAACACAACGATTTAACCTTATGTCTTGGTAGAATGTGGCGCGCCTCATTAACACGACCAAACTACTTGTTTTTTGGTGTTTAATCACAAGAATGAAAGGTCCATACTTTGTAGAGAATAAAATACTACTGATGGCTCCCTCCCCATAAGGAGTGAAAACAGTATTACGCAGAAAAGAATCTGTAGTGTAGATGGTGAATTCCTGTGACCCCCCCCCAGAATAATTGTTAATTCAGGTCGAATATCTGGAATACGCGAAGGGACAGAGTCGACAGTAACTCGTTGAAGAATGATACTACACGGCGTAATGTCATATCTTAATTATCATATAAATGTAGAAACATGTTAGAGTAAAACGGCCAGTTAGAAACGAAATGAGGCCTCTTCGAAATATTACACACATAGAAGGTATGTTTTTCGCGCACTCGTGTTAGAAAACCAAGGAATAGTAAGGGGACTAGACAAAGGGGATTGACGGACTTGAAGTCAAACGCAGCAAGTGGTAGACGCGCGGATAAGTCGAAAAAGTACCATTCCAACGAGCTATCACCACCTAACTTAGCTAAGCGAAATCACACTAGTAATTCCCTGCCAAATAAGCACCACAAAAATAGAGTTTTCGAAAAAATGTACATAAACTAGTTTGCGTTTGATTTTCCACACGCAACACCGGTAATGTATACCTAATAGTTCATTTTTTTTGAACAAGCAAAAAATTTACATATTTAACAGTGTTTAGTTATTAAATTAATAAATCAGATGGCTCATTACGAAATTAAAAGAAGCATCTTAGTTAACAGCGAATGCTTTATAAAAAAATCTTTGCCGAAGTTCCCTATCAGCATATTCCCGAGGTACTCCTGAGGAACTGAAATTTCACGTTCTGTCTCCTTTGTGAGAACTCAGCAGCTTATGCCAAACGGGTTATCACGAACAGTTGAAGAAAGTTACCAGGTGTAGCTAAGTACAACCGCAACGTGCGGACTTAACGGAGCTTGTCCTGTATGTATAGAGTTTCGCATATTTGCGCAGACCATACTTTCTTATGAAGACATGACAGAAGTTTCATCTGATAACTTAAGTACAAATTCTACGTCCGGGTAGCCGTTGAAATGAGTTAGCGTTAACATTGTGTATCCAAATACAGTGTAGGGGGATTTTTTGCAAATCGCTCAGAAGGTACAAATTGTAACGTACTTGACTAAATTGGTATTTCAAATCTTTGTTTTTTGTTTATTGAAACCCGCATGTCCTTTTTTGCCTGATCGTGCCCCAATTGAGCAAAGGTCATAGAACTTGTTGTCTTTCGTAAGAGCTAAGTGTGTAGAGTTGGCTGCAGTGAGAAACTGGTGTTGTTGTAGGATTTTGAGAGGAGGATATAGGTTCCCAATGGTTGCGATAAGAGTCTTCCTTGAGCTGTGAAACCAGATGCTTAACTATTGTAGCAAGTGAGTGGTAAATGATCGGCTCCATGACTTTTTTTTTTGTGAGATTACCAGACCACTTTATTTTTCTATCTCTCTATATATTTGACTGCGCGACGTATTCCTACATGGCGATACTTACGGGCTGATCAGACCGTTTTGCCAGTCACTTCGATTACGGAAACTTATCTAGCAAATGGATTGATTTGCCGTTTGCCCTAAAGATGCCATGTTATGGCGTGACGATGTACAATGCAAAGAAAAACCTATCTGCTGTTGCCCTAAGACGCCACTAGAGCGTAATGGCCCACTTACTGGTTTCACGGTCGTACTTGATGACGGAAGAAGAAGAAGAAGTAGTTCCTACAGTTTCCCTAAAGTCAACCAATGCCTTTTTTTCAGCATTCTTTTTCTACACTGATAACAACTAATGTTGCTTTTCTTAACAATTTCGTCTCACCACGATCGGGACTGGATTCTGACTTATGTGCTGTGGTCATTAAACCATATTTGACACTTGATAGCAAATAAGTTGGTAAGAATATGCTATTTATCAATTATCTTTTAGCTTCCATTTTGACATTCAAATTTTCCAAGAGTAGCGGTGACGATTGGTCTGTCACCTGGCCACATGGCCTTTTGCGACATCTCTTTGCAATATTGTTCAAATATTTCATTTTCTGAAAAAACCTTCTCAGGCACTTAAACTCTGTACCCTGTTAAAATCTTGAATATGTTGACATATATAATACGTGGGCTTGGTGGCTTGCTGATCTTCATGTATGTATTATGGTTCATGTATATTAATATGAACCATAAGTGGTTGTAACGTATTTAAGACATATAACACTGGCTAACAAACAAAAAAAAATGTTTTTTTCTTTCTCTAACATTTCTATGTTTTTCTGGTCAATTTTAATGCGCTGTTTTTTTTAAATCTGCAAACCGTTTTTCTCTGTCAGGTCGGGATCTCTAGAAATACGCAATTGAAGTTTTTTAACAACGCAAACAGTATTACAACATCATTCGTACAAGAAGTATAACAGTTATGTAGGCTTGAATTTCTTTGCAGTCGACTTTCGTCGGTGAATGGCATGTAGTACATCGCGATGAAGCATCCAACAAAAATCGGCAAGCATGGTCACACTCCACCGTCCTTGATAACGTGACTCCATTACGGCGATATCTTGATGGAATCGTTCTCCATGTTCATCTCTGACTTCGTCAAGGTTGTCAGGGAAAAAGTCAAGATGCGAATCGAGCAAATGGATTTTGAGGGACATGTTACAGCCCATAATTCTGTATGCATCTATGCACTGCTTAACAATATGCACATAGTCGAAAGATTTGTGATGTCCCAGAAAGTTATCGACGATCGATTTGAATGCCATCCATGCGCGAAGTTCACTACCATGTAACAAGTTCTCGAATTGTTCGTCTGCAATAACTTTCTTAATCTGAGGTCCTACAAAGATACCTTCCTTTATCTTTGCATCGCTAACTTGCGGAAACTTTTCTCGAAGATAAGTGAAGGATTTGCTCGTTTTATCTAACGCTTTTACGAAATTCTTCATGAGCCCCAACTTTATATGTAACGGTGGTAAAATGATGCTGTCTTTGTTAACTAATGGGTCGTGTATTACATTTTTATGCCTGAGCTGCATACGACCCCTGATAGGCTACACCTTTCTTGCATAATGTTCCTGTCTGTTGCGGCTGTCCCATTCACAAAGGAAGCAACAAAATTTAGTATACCCAGTCTGCATGCCAGTGAGAATTGCAATGACCTTTAGGTCTCCACAAATCCGTCATTGGTAGTCATTGTACTTTATTTTTGGCAAAAGTATAGCCATATTGTCATAAGTTTCTTTCATATGAACAGAGTAGGCGACTGGAATTGATGAAAATAAATTTCCGTTATGCAATAACACGGCTTTTAGACTAGTCTTGGAAGAGTCGATGAAAAGTCGCCATTCCTTGACTATGTGCTCATGACCGAGGTGCACATTAGACCGTTTACATCTTTGAAATAGCAAATGTCATCATCCATCTCAAAGTATTGAACAAGTTCTCTGTGTCTATGACGAAATTTAGATATCGGAGTATTGGGCGCTAAAAGATTCCTTTTCTTTGAGTCGCGAACTGAGTAATTCCGCTTGTCCTTTGGTAAGAGCGAGATCACGTATTAGATCTGAAAGTTCTAAATGATTAATTAAGTGAACACCATCATTCACCGGTATATAATCCGAGTCAGAATTAGTGTCTAAAGCAGGTAAACTATCACTTTCTGATGATTCATTCACGTCCAACGGATATTGTTCTGGTGGAACTGGGATCGGACACGTGATTGGATCATGAGACACTGGTTTCGAAACCGATTCAATATTTGGATAAACCACAGACTTTCTAGTTTTAAAAGTGAAACCATGGATGTTTGTCAAGCAGAAGTAACAATCAGTAGCGTGATTTGTCGGTTCACGCCATATTACTGGCACTCCAAAAGGCATCGACTTATGCTTCGGCGATTTTCGTAACCAACCTTCCAATGTATTTGCACAAGTCGAACAAACTGCATTTGGCTTCCAAGATTTATTTGCATCATCAACTTTCGAATCGAAATAAAGTTCATATTCTTTCTTTAGTAATGGTGTAAAGTTTTTCTGGTGAACACGATCGGTAAAATATCCGCACACGTAACAGAACAGATCAGCCGAATTTCTACAACTTCTAGAAGCCATATTTCGCTCAGAATTATTTCAAAATACAGTAACTATTTGAAAAATAGCGTAACATATGTCATGCATCTTTTAGCAGTATAAAAAGTAGAATTTTTTGCATTTTATTAATTTTTAATAAGTTATATAGTAGAAATGAAACGGAGCAAATAATGGTTTCCCAAAAATATATTTATTCACAAATATCTTAAGAACCCGATGTGATAGAGATAAACGGATTTCAAATTTGAAATCAGCGCAAGAAACGGACCTAAGAACACTTGCTCTTATATAAGAAAGAAAAATGTTGTTTGTCAGTGTAATTAGTTGTTATTATTAGTTTCAAGTTCACGAGAAACTTTTGTTCCCCTGCAAACTTCGTGGGCTGCAACATGTTTTTAATATATTTATGTTCCGTATTTTTTTATTGACACATTTCCGCTTACGTCAAAAACAAAGTTTCATCAAATGTCAGAATTTTCAAAATCTCCAACCACAAAAAATAAAGTTGCTTAATTGGCTGTTTTTCGTTCTTCTTTCTTCTTCTTGTATTTCTACTCAACTCCCCTCTCTCTCTCTCTCTCTCTCTCTCTCTCTCTCTCTCTCTCTCTCTCTCTACTTCTCTCTCTCTCTCTCTCTCTCTCTCTCTCTCTCTCTCTCTCTCTCTCTCTCTCTCTCTCTCTCTCTCTCTCTCTCTCTCTCTCTCTCTCTCTCTCTATCTCTCTGTATGTGCCTCTCTCTAACGTCTGTCTCTATTCCTCAGCAAAGTTACTGGGTTCCAGTGTCAAAACATGGTAGCGTGACGCTTCAGACTAACCAGCTGTAAATGGGTACCTGACTCAGTTCATGAGTTAGGGAAGTCAAAGGCAGGGAGGAAGGGTACTAGTCACCCACCACATAAAGCTGGGCGTAGTAAAGTCTCGAACACTTCACTCCCCTCCGGCTGTATCTGCTATAACATTACCTTTACCTTTACGTCTAAAACAGATAGTTAATTATCCTTAAACTTTGTTCATTCAATAATGTACCCATCTTCTCCAGGAGGACCATAAGCGTTCAACATAATCATGCCAAGCCTTCCAGTACTGTGCCATCTGTTAATGGTCTTTCAGTGTCTCCTTCATCTGGTTTATATTTGTCTACAGTTCCTGTCTCCGAGTGTTGTGTGTGTTTTTGTTTCGGTGTTTTTCTTTTTCTCTTAAGCAGTGGATCCCAGAACCACTTTTGACTTGACCTTTCCGATCACCTAGGTTACGGTACTAGTTTTCACTCTTTTCCCCTTGATCCAGGTAATGAAATGCACATGTCTTTTTCAATTCCAGAACAAGAACTGCCTTGTAGTGCAATCAACAGGTTTCCTGCAGTAACCTTTACAATATTTTTTTTTTCGTTTAATACAGAATTACCATTCACTTTAGAATACAATGGGGTATTTCTTTATCAATTCTTCGTGGGTTTTTTCCCCTTGATCTTCATCTATCCTGTTTTTTTTTAATATCCCACCTTGCCTAGTTTTGCAAAAATGTATACTCTCTAATTCAACTTTGACCCCTTGCAAATCCAATTGGTAGAGGAGGGGGAGGGGGGGGGAGGTGTTATGTCAAGGGACAGGGAGAGAATATGACTATTGATGCATCACGCATGTTGTAAGATACAATTATTATGAAGTTGTACTTAGGGGTGGCACTCTCATCATATAAAAAATGTGCATGCAGGTGGAAATATCAAGAGATAAAAAATGTGCTTGACGTTGGCAACCTCATCATATAAAAAATGTGCATCATGTAAAACAAGTTGCAACACCAACTACCGCTACAAGAGCACAAAAATGCGTTAGTGCAAGTTTCTTGCAATGGGTCAAGGCTGCAGGTTTTAACTCTATTCTCTGTAACGAACGAAAATGAAAGTGAGTGAATTCATATTAAAATTATTCTCGTCAGTGTGAGTGTGTCTGTAGGGGTTTTATTTTTTTGGTAAAGATCCTCGGGGTTTCGAGTCTTCATTGTTTCGACCCTTCCACTTATTTGGGGGCAGAGTTTTTAGGGCTGTCTTGAGAAGCCAGAGGGGTTGACCAACTCAGCAGGGTCGCGGCCCAGTCCTGTGTTTATTGGTGGGTGTGCCATGCCACGAGCTGGAGGTCCTCTGCTTTAGAGAGATGTCAGTGTAAATCAGGGGTTCTAAATCCTTTTTTTGCTCATGGCTCCCTTCTGAGCCTTATTTACATCTGTGACACCCCCTATAGTTGCTGTTAGCTGGAAAAAAAAAAAAAAAAAAAGTTCTTAACCAGAAATATGGCCCCTTAGAAATATGCCATGACCCACTGGGGGTCATATGACGAACGCTGAGAACCACTTGCGCAGATCTGTATGTCTGGAAATGATAGGACACTCTATACAGAACGAAATATTTCACATCATCAGAGGTAGTCCGCTCGTCGGACAAGTGTTTCGACCTTATATTTCCTTTACACTATAAGGAGGACAGGCCCACTTGGGTCATGACTTCCGAAGTGTGTCAGCTTCCCGTTGTCTTTTCCCCGCCTGTTCTGAAAAATTGAATTCACCCAACTTGGCTGCGACTATCAGCTCTATACAGAACAAAAGTGAAGGACGAAAAATGTCAAACATTACACGCCAACTAAAGTTGTGAATTTGTGAACCAACCCGAAAAGGAGTTCACTGCACTGAACAAATTGTGTGTAAGCGAGATTTGTTGTGTAAAAATGCAGGTTTTTAAAGAGTTAGTCAGACAGACTTCGCGATATGTGGGCAGACAATGAGAAAAAAAAAATAAAAAGGGGAGAAAAAAAAAACAGTAATACGTTTCGTCAACAAATAACTCCTAAGCTCTTCCGTCTGTCTTTTTCTTTTCCGAAGACAGAAATAAATAAAGAGGGAAACCGGAAATCCGTGACTGATAAATAATGAAAATATATAAATGGTACGCAGACTGACAGACAGACAATCTGAGTTTTTCAACAACATATAGTATCAACCTTGTATCGACTTTAAAATATATTGTCATAGTAGAACCGAAAAAAACCTAAATAGTTTTAATGATCTATTTACAAGTTCATCGTTGTATTGAACAATTAACAGTTAATTTATCTCTAGTGTATATTTTCATTTCGTTTATATGGACATCGGTTATTATGAAATCCAGTAGTAGTAGTAGTAGTAGTAGTAGTAGTAGTAGTAGTAGTAGTAGTAGTAGTGGTAGTGGTAGTAGTAGTGGTAGTAGTAGTAGTGGTAGTGGTAATGGTAGTAGTGGTAGTGGTAGTAGTAGTGGTAGTGGTAGTAGTGGTAGTGGTAGTAGTAGTAGTAGTAGCAGTAGCAGTAGCAGTAATGGTAGACGACGACGACCCCTTCAGCCACAACTGACTATGGGAATGCGTCCCTGGGGTGATAGCCATCCGCTGTCTTTTTTTTGCATGGTGTTCCTTTCTGTATGTTCTATTCTCTTCTACTTGTCACGAGAGCTCCTTCTTACCTAATCTGAGGTGGCGCTGTAGGGAGCATCGCCACTTGATGTGATCGGCAGCTTCATCCTCCCAGGTTTCTGGATTTATGTCCGGTGCCCTCATGTCTCTCTTGCACACATCTCTGAACCTCAGCTGCAGTCGCCCAGCTGTTCCTTTGCTATCTGCCAGTTGCCTGTACAAAATATCTTTGGGGACGCGACCATCATCCGTGCGGCGGACATGGTCAAGCCAGCGAAGTCTGCGCTGTCTGAGCAGTGTATACATGCTCTGAAGGCCATCATATGACAGCACCTCGATATTTGTCACTTTGTCCTTCCATTAAATACCAAGGATCTAGCGTAGACACCGTTGATAGAAGATATTGAGCCTTCTTTCTTGCTTAGCATAGGTTGTCCATGTCTCGCTGCCATACAGAAACGTGCTAGTGACGCAGGCATTATATATCGTAGCTTTGGTGGAACTTGCTTATTTATGGACTTTGCATTTAGTGTAAATAAAATTATTTCTTGTCCTATGATTATGTTTGATGTTATTAATTCTCCACCCTTTAATAAATATAGTATCAAAGCCGGAATACCCACAGAAATGTTCTATTTATAAGAAGATGAGGTGCCGCGGCAGTAGTGTATGGTCAAGGGTTTGTTTATTTAAAAACTGAAAAAAGTAGCTGTAGTATCGTGTCTTCTTATGCAACTACAACAGCAGTTGTCGCTAGGGATCGCATATGGAATGTTGTCAAGAACGTTTCCTGAAATAGGCTCTTTAAGAAATAAAGAGACCTATTCGAGATAAGGACAAGAAGAAGAGAAGGCAAATGCTCTCCACTAGATAGTGTTTTCTAATAAATTATGGAAAGTGTTATACTTCCCTACGACCTTAGCTTCTACCCTCAGATCTCGATAAAGAAAGAGCCCCCACCTCCTGCATGAAGGATTTTCCATATATGTAAATACTTAACACAGACAGCACGAGTGACACATTAACGAACTAGGAAATGATCAAAACGGCTATTCAGTTTATGAGTTAAATATATACACATATAGGGTTAGTAGAAAATAAAAAGAGATGATAGTGAGAGACATTTCAAACACACAGATGAAATGTAAATAATGTAGTTAGTTAATTATGAGAGTGAACCTATGTGAATAGTGAAATGAAATGATGATGTGGTATATTAAGTGTTACCACGCTGATGCCCAATCTACACTGTCTATGTGTCTTTCAGCTTTCCTGTGCGGTATGATTACACACAGGTATGCATAGACTGTCAAACGTAGATGTATGATATGTCGTGTGGGTTATCTTCAAGACGAGGAAGTATAGCTGAAACTCTTGTAGGAGTCGTAGTAAGAATTGATAAGAAGTAATGTCTCTCAACGCTTGGAAATCTCTCTAGTTTCAACATCCCGTTGACAGTTGTCTCAGGAAAATGTCTGCTGTTTGATCTTGAAAAGGCACTGGCTAGACTGGAGCTCTTCACGAAATGAGCTTCTGGTACCAAGTAGATTTCATGCAATGAAGCTGGTCTGAGTGAATTTACGTTGTGCATTACACGATGAGAGTAGACGAATTCACTTCATGAACTGACGTAGTGAGTAACTGAACTTGTTTTTGAGATTGATATCTTGACAAATCAATTTGTGACTAAGTGATCTTGGTACATAGACTTATCAACTTATGAGTATGTACTCTTGATTCAGAAAATGCGCGTTTGAGTGAGTTGAACTTGATATATAGGAGAAACAACTTGTGCGTGCTTTCACTTGACTCAGGCGGTAAGCTTCTGAGTGAGTTGAACTTGATATATGTATTTGCGAATCAACTTGTGAGCACTTGATAACAAGGTGAATAAATGCTGCGTCACCAACGTTTACAAACGCTGCCGAGATCCTCCTTGTAACTTATGAAGTATTTGATATCCTATCTTGTGAATTCTGCTATCTGGACCTACAATTTGATAGCTTCTGTCCGGTTATACGCCAAACACGTAATGTGTAGACTCAGACTTCTGCAGGACTGAAGACACAAAAAAGGCGGTAGAGGTAGTAGTTGTTGCAGTTACCTTATTACTGTTGTCAGCCTGTCTTAATGCCGGTCCTGCTTGTCATGAGTTCCATTTTCGCTCCTTACGGAGCATGAATCTACAGCTGAAGCTAGTCCAATTGCAGGAAGCACGTACCACAACATCCATGTTCTCGTATAGTTGTGGTTTCTGTAGCAATTTATTTAACTTAATGCGATTCCCAACCTTTATGTAAAACCTCGCACCATGCACCTGATATGTTACGCCTGTTATTATACACCTGATATTATACACCTGATATTATACACTTGTTATTATACACCTGATAAAGCGGTAGTTCTACTCGTTCTTTGTGTCCTCATAGACACGGGGGTGGGGATGCACGATGAGGGAGGGAGTAAACGCATACCACCAGATTAACGATCAAAAGATGCTTCTCAGAGTGTTAGAAATTTCGAGTATTGGAATCAAAGGGCAGCGAAATCTGGCATCCATTACAGAGGTCCCTCGTACCAGCCTCTTACACGCGAGCTAATACTTTCTCATGAAAGCGATACACGATGTTCTCGGTACTTGAGATGAGTCGAT
Organism: Oreohelix idahoensis; assembly: GCA_024509875.1. NCBI lineage: Eukaryota > Metazoa > Mollusca > Gastropoda > Stylommatophora > Oreohelicidae > Oreohelix > Oreohelix idahoensis. Next base: position 79,312 of record JAMPIV010008836.1, read on the forward strand.
GTTTCTGATCTAGAGAAAGGGTTCGACTCGTTCTTTCCCGAGGGTTGGGGTTTTGGAAGAAATAAATAAGTTTGTAGAACCTCGTGATGGCAAAATTGTGATTGCCATCTGGTAAAAATGTTTAAAGAAAGTCATTCAAATGATAAAGTCATCATCAAAATTTACCTTCGTGCACTACCACCTCTATCGCCATTGTTAGGACTAATATAACTACGACGGCAACTGCTACAATAACTACAGCCATCCCCACTGCTTGCACTAATACAACTACCACTCTAACTGTTACATTTAGTTGCAGCTATCACAACTTCTACCAAAAATACTATTACCACTTCACCTGTTACAACAGCTACAGCCGCCACCATTGTTACAACTAAAACAACTACCACGTCAACTGTACCACTCCATCTGTTACAACAACAGAGCCACCACCACTGTTACCACTAATACGGCTACCACTCCAACTGTTACAACAACTCCAACCACAACCACTACTGTCACAACTTATACAGCTGCCACCACAACAGTTACACAACAACAGCCACCACCAGTCACAATTAATGCAACTAGCACTCCAACTGTTACAACAACTCCAGCCACCACCACTGTTACCACTGTTAATACAACTACCGCTCCAACAGTTACAGCAACAACAGCCACCACCACTGAGTTACTACCCCCACCACAGACATCCATACTAGAAACTGATAAGGAACCTCAGCCTGCCATGCGCAGACTGAATAAAACACATAGAATTACTTGGTCAGAGCCTACACCACTCGGCCTAAATCCACCCTCTAAGTTCTCTCATACTCCAATAGAATTTCTTCTGGAATGATCTCCATCAGTACGGATCTGTCCATCAGTACTCTTTCTCATACCTCCAAGTTTGGGCTACCCTCACTTTTTCTCTTTTCACTTACTCTTCTTTCTATCAAATCTACTCTCATAATAGCTATTTCACTTATCAAAATACTGTCCTACTCTCTCACTCTCTCTCTCTCTCTGTCTCTCTCACATACACACACACACTTTCTACCATTCGGAGCCATTTAAGTTGTCATTAGTTGTGCGTGTGAATATTTTTTTTTCGTATAAATTTTCATAATTTGTATACTGATACGACACATGCTACTACTACTCAAACGACAACTACTACAACACCAACTGCACTAATATTACTGCTACTACTGCTACTCAACTCCTACTACTTAAACTACTACTACTCCAACCACTACTATTAATACAACGACTACTTGCTGCTTCTACCACTACTGCTGCTGCTACTACAACTTCTACTACTAATATTACTACTACTGCTGCTGCTACTACAACTTCTACTACTAGTATTACTACTACTGCTGCTGCTACTACAACTTCTACTACAACTTCTACTACTAGTATTACTACTACTGCTGCTGCTACTACAACTTCTACTACTAGTATTACTACAACTGCTGCTGCTACTCGTGCCACTAGTACTACGTCGACTATTACTGCTGCTACAACTTCTACTACTACTACCCTTACTACTACTCCAGCTACTACTGCTACCACTATCATCGCCACCGCATGTTTTTTTTTCTCTATCTGTCTATTTATCTTTCCGTTTATTCACGATTCTGTATGTCTGTTTGTCTATTTTTCTTTCCGCCTGTCTTTCTGCCTCAGGTCTGTCTTTCTCTCGATCTGTCTTTTTCTGTGTCCGTCTTTCTTGCTGTCTGTTTTTCTCTAGGTCTGTCCATTTACTTTACTGTCGGTCCGTCTTTCTGCTTACCTGTCCTATCATGTCTGTAGGTCTTTCTTTCTTTCTTTCTCCCCCCCCCCCTCTCTCTCTCTCTGTCTTTCTACCAGCCTGTCTGTCTATCATTTCTGTTTGTATTTCTCTTGTCTGTCTTTCTCTCTGTCTATCATCTCTGGCTGTTTTTCTCTCTGTCTGTCTTTCTACTTGTCTGTCTTTCTGCCTGTCTGTTTATCTGACCGTCTTTCTGCCAGCCTGTCTGTCTGTCATCTCTGTCTTTCTCTCTCTCTCTGTCTTTCTCTCTCTCTCTCTTTCTACGCATCTATCTGTCTATCATCTCTGTTTGCCTTTCTCTCTGACTGTTTATTTACCTAACTGTATGTCCGTCATTCTGCCTTCAAGCATATCTGCCTATCATCTGTACCTGTCTTTATGCCTGTCTATCTGCCCGCCTTTCTGTCCGTCTGTCTGTTGTGTATTTCATACCGTACGTTTCACTCACGTATGCCTGGCTGTGTTTTTGTTTACGCGCCTATAAACAGGACTCCGTATTCAGCTCACGTATGAGTTAAATCAGCTTTTTTTTTGGTCGCTCTGCTCATAAAAATCCTGGTAAATTGACCCATACCAGAGTGGTTTGGCTTTTTATTTTAATGAGAGATGTCTTTGAGCTTCCCTCGCGCGTCATCAAGGTGAAAGGTCAGATCGACAGAAGAGAAGCAGGGGGATGATTTTTTTAATAATCATGATGGTGCCGATGATTGTGATGTCCATGATTGTGATGTTGTGATTGTTATGTTGGTGATTGTGATGTTGGTGATTATGATATCGATGATTGTGATGTCGGTAATAGTGATGTCGGTGGCTGTGACGTCGATGATTGTAATGTCGGTGGTTCTGATGTCGATGATTGTGATGTCGGTGATTGTGGCGTCGATAGGTGTGACGTCGATGGTTGTGGCGTCGATGATTGCGATTTCGGTGATTGGATGTCGGTCATGTCAGTGGTTGTGATGTCAAAGATTGTGATGTTGGTGATTGTGATGTCAATGGTTGTGATGTTGAAGATTATGATAATAATGTCGAGAGTTGTGATAGTCATGTCTGATAATTATATCGTTGATTTAGATGATAAATCAGAGGCACATCTTCAATCCAACCTGCAAGTCTGGAAGGAAGATCTTGAGAAGAGGTGTGATCATAAGCTGCTTGAAAACAAAAACCAAAGTTGATATCACGAGAGGAAAGAAGACATAAGATTAAGCTGGGAGAACAGGTCCTGGAGCAGGTCGACCACTTTAAATACCTTGGAGCTGTCATAGACCGGGAGGGAGGCATCAAAGAAGAGTTGGCTACCCGAAGAGCAGCAGCTGGGAGACTTTTTCAAGCCATAAATCGAGGATTCCTCAGCAAAAGAGAAGTTGGTAAGAAGACGAAGATGGCTGTATACCGCTCCACCTATGTCCCAGTCTTGACGTATGGATGCGAGTCATGGGCAATGACTGCAACCCACAAAAGCCAGATCCAAACCTCAGAAATGAGGTATCTGAGGAAGGTGGTTGAAGTAAGAAGAAGGGACATGGTCCGCAACCAGACGATACGTCAAGGCCTAAAAACCCAACCCCTGCAGACCCAAATAGAACATTCCCAACTGAGATGGTTTGGTCGTGTCTGCAGAATGGGAGAAGATCGGCTACCACGGCAAGCATGGGAAACTAAGAGCCAGGGATCCAGACCTCTAGGACGACCCAAAGTCCGCTGGGAGAACAACATTAGACAATCTTTGAAGGACCAAGGACTAGAATGGAACCAAGCCAGGAGGAAGACAGCCGATAGAATAGTATGGCGCTCTCTCTTACAAACCTCTACACCTCACGGTAGAAGATGAACGACTAAGTAAGTAAGTAAGATTTAGATGGTTGTGTGGAGGGGCTTCTGATGAGACAAAGAAAGATTATGATTACTGCTCCCTCAGGCGTGTCGTACAAGGCAACTAATGTATGGTTGTGCATAAGGCTGATATCGTCATCATGTACAACAACTTGCTACAGAAACCATCACTACAAGAGGACTAGCTACAGTGGTGTCTCCCTGCTCGACAGGGAGCAAAAAAATGATGGTTATCCCTCAGCTGCCGAAGGAGTATAGGCGGTCATGAAACTCATGTCAAGTCGACCTGTCCTGTACCATCATCTCACTTTATGTCCATGTTTTCCTAATCTCTTTCATTTTTCTCTCCAGTTCTCTTCACCGCATGTTTTTGGGTGTCCTTCTACCTCTCTTTACCCTGTGGATTCCAGAACAAGGACTGCCTTGTTAATTTAAATACTGTACTACAAAACTAAATCGTCCAATTGACAGAGTGGTTAGAGGGCTGGTCGTTCACGGCAAAGTTCCCGGGTTTGATTCACGGTATCGACACGCTTCAGTCTACCCAGCTGCCATTGGGTACCGGACTTTGCATTTGAGTTAGGGAAGGAAAAGGCAGCGAGGAAGGAAACTGGTTACCCCACCATCTCGATGTCATATGTAACATGCATATGAGAATAAATAAATTCCGTATGAGAGGTGAGAGACATGAAGGGCAGAATGTTAGACGGGCCTGTATGCCCAATTCTCAATCCTTTGAAAATAAAGTTCGTTCGTTCGTTCGTTCGATGATGGACCTAATATAGTGAAGTCTGTAACACTTCATTCCCCTGCTGCAGTATCTGCTATGAGACTACCTTTTTACTACAAAACTATCAGTTTTATTTTTTTTTTTAACCGAAGTATTAATGCGGGCTCATTTGAAATTAGAGCACAAATTGTAATGGCGCAAAGAAAATTTAGAAGATCCAACTTGCAGGAAAATAATTGCTGGTACATATGGTTATCCATCCCGAAGGGTCTTCCTTGAAATTCTAGAATGGCGATCAAGTCATGGCCGAAGGCGAATGGGAAGTTTAAATGGCAAAGTAAATTTAATTATGTCTGGGACTATCCAATTATTTGGTTGTTTACTTATGTGGACTGGAATTGTGTTTGAATGATCTTTAGTGTTACATTTATGCACCTAGGAAGCTATGTAAGACCAGACGGCGGAACAATCGATGACATCAGTAACAGAATGAATAAAGCCAGGACAGCCTTTGCAAATCTAAACAACATTTGGAAATCTTCTCACTACAGCACAAACACCAAATTAAGATTTTACTGAGAGTGCGTACTTTCTGAACCTTTGTATGGTCACGGCGTGCTGGAGAGTAACAGAATAGGAAATGTCAAGAACTAGCGTTGGGGGAGGGCACAAAGGATGGTCACCGACCGAGCAAATTCGGGACAGTTTGTTTCTGCCCATACAAGACGCCAATAGGCGTGATGGCCACTGACTGCTTTGTCAGTCAGGGACTAAGGATCCTAGAGGAAGATCTTTATTGTGTTTTAACTTGGCTGACAAAAGGATGACTCAGTAAAGAGATAGTTTGTCCTTTGTGTGGAGAATACGTGTGAGCCTGTGTATATTGGTTAAACAAAAGGTGAACTCAGTAAAGAGATAGTTTATCCTTTGTGTGGCGTATACATGTGAGCCTGTGTATATGTATATTTGTATTTGTGTAAATAATATCAAATATCGTATTTTGACTCTATTATTTCGTCATCCATTTATCATTGTCCCTTTTTGCAAGCTTAGAACCACCATTACTGTTGGCTACCTTGCAGGAAGCCACATCAAGCATTCTCATGCCCTTGTTGCCATGGTTTCAGTAGCAATCTGTTTGACACGATGAGATTGCCAGCCTCATACAAAACCTCATGTTTGTCAACTGGTACGTTACTCCTGACGACGCATCTTTCTCATTTTTCTCTTTCGTGTTCGTCTCGTGCCTTCACCTTCTCTTCACTTTTTTCTTCCCTTTTTATTTTTCTCTCATTTTTCTTCCCTTTTTATTTTTCTCTCATTTTTCTTCCCTTTCTATTTTTCTCTCATTTATCTTCCCTTTTTATTTTTCTCTCAAATTTCTTCCCTTCATCATCATCATAATCATTGTCATTTCTGCATCTGCTTCATCTCATGCTCTGGGCCGCAAGAGTTATTTCATCATCATCATCCTCATCATCATCGTCGTCATTATCATCCACATCATCTTCTTCATCTTCATCATCATTATCATCACCATCATCATCATCTTCCTCATCATCATTATCATCCTCATCATTATTATCGTCATCATCATTATTATCGTCATCATCATCGTCATCACTCTGCAGCTGCCCAAGGAGCATAGGCCTACAAAAATGCATGTCAAGTCCTTCAGTCACGTGACATCCGCTCAATGTCTTTCCGTCTCTTCTTTATCCCTTTCAGTTCTGCCTCCAATTCTCTTCTCCGTGTGTTTTTGGGTCACTTACCCTCACTTACCCTCTCTTACCCTCACTTACCCTCACTTACCCTCTCTTACCCTCACTTACCTTCACTTACCCTCATTTACCCTCTCTTACCCTCACTTACCCTCACTTACCCTCTCTTACCCTCACTTACCCTCTCTTACCCTCTCTTACCCTCACTTACCCTCTCTTACCCTCTCTTACCCTCACTTACCCTCTCTTACAACTTTGTTATTCGAAGATTTGTCAGCAACCTGACTTCCAATATCATGACTTCGATCAGGTTGCGTCATGAGCTTCCGGTCACCATTTTTCCGGACTAGGGTCCGCCGTTCTTTTGTGCTGTAGTTGTAGTTTCCGTCACAACTTGTCATTGTGGGCAACAGTTGTCAGCAGTGATGCCACAGCTGGGTATTTCTTACTAGATCTGGGCTTTTGGGCTTCCGTCTGGGTATCTGGGTATTTTTTTTTCCAAATCTGCATTAATCTGGGTATATTTGACAATTGACATTTACAATGTATGTATATTCTGTGCACTGAGCATTATACATTATATTTATATTATAATTAAATGTAAAAAATTATGTGCTATATATTTTTTATTCCACTTAAATTTAATTCTTGTTTTTAACCACATCAATGATGCTGTTTTTTTTTGACTCGTTTACATCAGCTATCTATTTCCTGTTATTCTGTTAATGGCTGTCATCTACAATACTCAGTCATTTTTGCGATGTGTTTTAAAGTATTCTTTTTAAATTTTAGACTTAAGCAGATAAACAGCATATTGGTTTTTTTGTTTGTTTTTGTTTTGTTATTATAAGATTATAAAATGAGCGATGATGAAGGTACGCTAGGTAGTTGTGGTAGCATGACGACACACACGCCACCGCGTAAAAAAGTGAAGCCATGGTATCAGCAGGCTTTTTGTGCGGAATGGCTAACAGACAGCGAACTGAAGGATTGGATAAAGCCGGACTCTGACAATCGCTGTGCTGTGATTTGTACCGTCTTTCCCTGTACATTAACTAATGCCAACAAAACAGTTTTATTGACACATAAAAGCACACAGAAGCACATGAAAAACTTCGAAGCCAAAAGCAAAACTCTGAACATTAACAAGTTTTTCATCAAACCAAAAGAGCCCTGTCTCCAAGACAAAATTGCTAAAGCGGAGATAGTGTTGTCGGCTTTCATGGCAGAAAAATAATACTCCGTTTTCGCAAGCTGATCATTTGATTGAATGTTGCAAGCAGATGTTTCTAGACAGCACAATTGCTCAAAAAATGTCACTGAAGCGCACCAAGGCTGCCTATGTGATGCAGTACGGCTTGAAGTTATAAACATTTGCAGAAATCAGAAATTTTCTATAATCGTTGATGAGAGTACTGATATTTCTACGAATCAGATGTTGGCAGTCGTTGTGCGATTCTGTGATACAAAAACAAGAAAAGTAGTTGATTCACGGTTAGACCTCATTGAGGTGAAGGATGGGACTAGTCTTGGCATGTTTACATCTGTTAAGAAATTGTTGAGCACGCATGCAATCCCGCTTAGTAACATCATTGGTTTTGCTGCAGACAACTGTGCCACTATGATGAGGAATGCAAGTGGTTTACAGGCACAGCTGAAGAAAGAGATTCCACATGTCTTTGTTCTCGGCTATGTTTGTCATTCATTTGGCAAATGCTGCCGAACTCCGCCTATGCTGGTCCCAAGCCCGGATGAAAAAGGAGGAGGGCGGCCTACATGGAGGCCGTAAGGAGGCAGCCCCTCCACCATGCAAAGGCACAACAGGCCAATCACCTGTTTGCTTTAAACTATTATTACACGAAATATAAGAGAGAAAACCGGACTGATTCTAAAGGCGACGAACTGGAACGGACTACGGACTACGACTTATGGAATTTGGAACACAAGAAGTATCTTTGAAGGACCGAGGACTAGAATGGAACCAGGCCAGGAGGAAGACAGCCGATAGGATAGTCTGGCGCTCTCTCTTCCAAACCTCTACACCTCACGGTAGAAGGGGAACGACTAAGTAAGTAAGTAAGCAAATGCTGCCAGCAACCACCTACCGTCTTGGCTTGAAATTTTCATAAAGAATGTCTGCTTCTATTTTTCGCGTAGTAGTAAAAGAAATCTCCAGTTCCAGTTAATACAAGATGTAGTTCAGGCCCAGAAACATAAATTGTTGAAGCTGTGTGAAACACGCTGGCTGTCCCATGAAGCAGTCATTGAGAGGATCCTTGAGCAATGGGATGCTCTGCACTTGTATTTCCAATCCGAAGCTTCAGTGTACAAAGTCGACGGTGCGGGGCAAATCCTGCAGACGATGAACACTGTTGGCACGAAGCACATGCTTCTATTTGTCGGCTACATACTGGATAAGGTTAACGTCATGAACATGGAATTCCAGTCCGAGAACTTCCGTCTTCACAAAGTGTACACGAGTGTAACAAGAGAGTATCGTTTTCTTCTCAGTGTGTTTATTAGGCAGGAAGTATTGCAGCATGAGCATCGCACTCATTCCGACATTGATCCTTCGGATGTACAGGTGCACAAGAAACTGAATTACATTGAGCTGGGTGGACGATGTGAAGCGCAGTTAATGCGACAACTGTTATGAGATAAAGAAGTCCAGTTTCGCAAGGATGCATTGGCATACCTGATTGAACTTTGTACTCAAATACGACGCAGGTTCCCACTTGGACAAAACAGTGTTCTGGCGCAAATGCAGCTGTTGGATCCAAAGCAAGCTCTCGAGATCAACAAACCTTCTGTCATTCCATTAGCAGCGCAGTTCCCAACAGTTGTTTCAGAAGAGAGCCTTGATCGTCTGTCTGATCAATGGCGAGAACTGGCATCGTACCGAAAAGATCTTGGACATCTAGTGGATGAGGATCCGCCCGCATTCTGGCTGGGACTGCAACAAGTAACAGATGCTAATAACCAGAAGAAATTTGATGTTTTGGCTGACCTAATGTGCACGCTTATGGCACTACCTCACTCCTCAGCATGCGTCGAAAGAGTGTTTTCGAAGGTTAACTTAGTTAAAACTAAACAAACCAACAAGCTTTTGTGTGAAACAGTTTCCAATCGAATACTAGCCAAGCAAGCAGTTGCCAAAGATGGAGTTTGTCATAAGTTTAATCCTAGTAAAAGCGTGATTGAAGATGTGCGTGAAGGACTTTGTCGGCAGAGATATGCAAAGATTTTGGAACTTCACAATCAAGATTCCACATTGTCAATTCATGCATATGATCTTGACGAAGGAGAAGTTGTCGACATGGATGCCGAGTCTCTGACAAGTGACATTTTTCAACAGTAAAAAGTTACAACTAACATGTTATATTTAATTTGAGGAACATTTTATTAATGTAACTAATGTACGTATACTACTGTTAAAATATCTCATTTTCAAGAGTTCATATATTGGGGTGATATTAAAATCATTTTTATTTTATTGTGAATTTTTGGTAATAAAAAATAAAAAAAATGAAATACATAAAAATTGGTAGCACACAGATTATTTGTGCTAAATATGCACCTAAAAGATTATGTAAGCATCGTCTATCCCGTGTATTTGAGGCATAAAATAATCTGGGTATTTCTGGGGTTTTTTTTAGAAGAACATCTGGGTTTATCTCTAGAACTTGAGTGGCAACGCTGGTTGTCAGCCCTTGGTCCGGATTTGGGGCGGTGCGAAAGTGCAGCTTCGCCGGGCGCCGTCTTGGGATGGGGCGCTGGAATATATATATATATATATTTAAAATTAACTACGATTGTAAAATAACGTTTAACTGAATTGTTTCGGAGTTTAAAGTGCGAACTGGTTTTACGCTTACATTTATTTCGTTTCTTAAATATACGTTTTTCACTTATCCCATGTCTATGTTATTTATTTTTTTCCCTCACAAACATCACAGTGCATTTATGTAATGGAGCGTAAATAATTTAAACAAAATTACCTGCCATAACATTTACAAACACAAATGTATTAAGTTTTCGAAAAATTTTAATCTTCTTCTACTTCGTCATTCGCTCTCAGATAACTACATCTATCACTCTTATAACGCCGGCAGTCCGCCTCAGGCTTCTCTCGTCACCATACAGTTTTTTCCCTCAAGTAGATTGGAGAAGACCATGGTGCTACACTGCTCCTCTGGTGGAGTCGATAGTTTTGAAGTACGTGTTCTACTGTTTATTTGCCCCCTCCTCCTCCTCTTCCTCCCCACATGAGCACATATATGTCTGTCAGATTTTCTACGATGTACATACAATTCTACAGTGAACACCTTCATAAGTTACAGTAGTATGATCCAAGTCACCATAACGAAATTTAGTATTGTAACAGTACAATAGATTACGGCACTCTGTTGGAGAACGCCATCACGAGATCTCGGACCCAGAGGCGCCCCATAGTACTTAGCACTCAGGGCGGATCTTACCTTTGACACCCCCTCCCTCAGTAAAGAAACACACTAGTAAGTAACATGTTAACTGCATTTACTGTATTAATAGTGTCCGATTGCACCCCCCTCCTGGCTGTCACCCGGGGCGGACCGCCCCCCTCGCACCCCTCTTAGTACGCCACTGCTCGGACCACCCTGAAAAATCCTTAGAGCCAGCTCTGGTCTGGCTTAACTTAACCCCTTAACCTGAAGAACCGGTTATGCCTTCTTTGTCTAGCCTCTTCCTCCGAACCTGTCAGAATTTTTAAAACCTGCCAGGAACATTTAACTGGCAGAAATGTTTTTTGTTTATGCTGTAACAAAAATAGCTAATTACCTGAGCAACCACTAGGGACAAGATCGGTTGTCATACTTATCCTTGCTAAAAACTATAAAGTCGTCTAGCTTTCCTCTTGCTACATAGTTATCAGGTTCCGAGATCTACCCAGGTGTAAATGGGTATCTGGCCATGCTTGTGATTTAGGGAAGGCAAAGGCAGTGCGGAAGGTAACTGGTTACGCTATCTCATAAAAAGCTGAACCTAGTAATGTGAAGTCTCTAACGCTTCATTCTCCTACGACAGTATCTGCTATGTGATTACATTTACCATTACTGGCTAAGTCATATCCAACAATAACTTTCTTCGCAGGCATTAAGGAAGATGTTGGTTCAAAATCACGGCAATTTCAACTACACTACAACCCATAAAGTACAAATTCAATCAATTAGTACCCTTTAACTTCCCAAGGAGCATTGGCGTTCAACAAAAACATGCCAAGTCCTCCTATCACGTGCCAAGTCCTCCTGTCACGTGCAATCAGTTCAAGTTCTTTCTACGTCTTGCTCAACATTTTCACTTCTGTCTCCAGCTATCTTTTCCGTGTATTTTTGGTCTACCTCTGCCTCTCTTTCCCTGGGGATTCCAGAACAAGGAAAGCCTTGTAATGCTATCAACAGGTTTCCTCAATGTGTATCCTATTGTGGTGGATTTGATGTTATGAATTGTTGTAGGTATTATTATATTTGTATTAAATGAGATTAGCTATGAAGGTCCCTGAATTTACCCAATAGTATTGTGAACTTTTCAGGGTACCTTTCCGCTACCACCTCTTTTATCTCATTAAAAATGTATTTATATTATTATATTAAATGACTTCGTTTAGTGTCTAGGGTTATGAATGTAGAGTGTAATATACAAAATCAACAAACATACAAACAAATAGTTTATTATTCACAACAGCACACAGTACTACCACAATAACATACAAACGACACTCTAAAAGGCTATCTTATTTAAGACTGTGGTTGAATTTTGTGTAAAGATGATTTTTACAATTTTATTATCCTGATTCTAATTTATTTTGGAATCAGGATTGACAATTTAAAAGAGAAATCAAAATAATCAATTACATCAGTCAAATAGCACAATAGATCCTCTGTCCATTCATAAAAATATTATTCTCATATACGTCTGTAGTGTTCTCCTACTTTAAGGAAATACTGGTGGTACCACTAGGCTGTTGTTTGAAATCATATCCTTTTATTAATGTCTGTTTCTATTTTGTCACTTGTGGAACTATTAATATTTGTCCCAATTTTATTCACTGTCACTTTTTATATTTCTTCTTATAAAGTTCTGTAGTTGAGCTTTCAGGTGCCGAACGAGAACTTATCTTTGCAGTAGAATATAGGTTGAACCTTTCCTCTGCTCGCTTGACAATCTGTTCCCTGTTTGATAGGCAATGGCCACTAGCATGGGCTCGCAGTAAACAGGCAGAGTCCTGAATCAATCAGTTTTCAAGCGTTTGGTACCACATTAACGTCAGTACCCAGGACCTCTGAAATGTGAAGGTATGCATCCTTCGTAATATCTAGCATACACCAATAGTCCACAGTTAAGGACATGTACATTACAAACAAACAAAAAGGATCATATCCTTATACAAACCTATGCCACCATTTTCTTTTGATGTGACAATGTACACCAGTATTCCTCTCCCCTAATAGTTACAACGCCACTGCAATTCCAGCTGTAATCTCTTCCATATAATAGGATAGGTGTTATGCTCCTTTATGACAATCATACATATTCTTGTATTTTACACCTCTCTGACAGTCTATCACATGGTGGATCAATCTTTAGGCTTTGCCTCATGTTCGCTATAGACCCACTCATGTCCAGACACATATTATTATTTCACATTCAATTTTATATAAAATACAGATTAATAAATGTCAATCTTACCACAATGTTCAATGAAATACACAGAGACGATGACTGACACAGTTTCGATCTGTTTTGTTGTCCAGGCTGTCCAGAAATGTATTTAAAAGCACAGCCTGATCTCATCTATCACTGTGAAAATTTTCTAGAAATGGCGTTCCCCCCCCCCCACCCCCCCCCCCCCCCCCCCCCCGTCCCCTCCCCCCCCCCCCCCCGCCCCCTAACCCCCCGCCCCCCCCCCCCCCACCCCCTGCCCCCCGCCCCCTCCCCCCCCCCTCCCCGCCCCCCCCCCCCCCCCCCCCCCCCCCTCCCCCCCCCCCCACCCCCCCCCACCCCCCATCCCCCCCCCCCCCCCCCCCCCCCCCCCCCCCCCCCCCCCCCCCCCCCCCCCCCCCCTCTTAATGCTTATTCTGACAATATCGATTCAGTTGGCCAATCACTTTTAATTTTACAAGGGTAAACAGTCTTTCAAAAAATATCATTCAAACTTTTCCTACGTTACTAGGCTATTTATGTTTATTCAAAGGTCAGCCAATAATATTTCGTCTCACTTGAAATGCCACCCAATCAGATTCACTGTACCATCCTAGCCTATCTGTCACCTACTTTTTTCCAAAAAATATGCGATCCAATCTAAGCAGATATGACTTGACCTGACAGTATCTCTGATCTCTATGTATGGTTTTATCAATAGTTGATTAGTTAAGGGACTATTTATATAACTAATAACATATTCTTGGTCAGCAAGTCTTCAGGTACACGAATCTACGATTTTTAAGGGGCTATGTGGGTTGGTTCAAAATTCTTTTTTTTTTTTTTTCTATGTTATTTGTTTATTTTTAAACTACCTCTCGTTCACTCTTTTTCCATGTAATATCAAGCTGAATACGAGAGCTTAGTCATTCACAATAAGAGCTTACCATGTTTACATGACCGTAGTGTCTACATTTCCAACTTTTTCATTGTATTTGGGGAAACCCCTAAGGCAAGGCTTGCCCATGTGCTAGAGTTGGCTTTTAGTTTAAAATCAATGCGAAACGAATTAGCATTTCATCTATCCTTGCCCCTCCTCGTTCCACAATGCACTTTAGGCAAATATTTTCTTATAACTAGGAAAAGTGGTTGTTTATGTCAAGGACGAATTTGAAAATTTTGGGTACCGTTTTGTTCGGCTATTCGTTAGCAAATAATAATCTGAAAGCGTAGGCGACACCAACCGTTCTAGCAGAAAATTCTTTTGTACTTTCTTATCTTTGCCTTTATGCCCTATACTGTTATATATTAATTTAGATATTGTATTTAGAAATCACTACACCTATCCATCGCCAGCGTCTTCTTCTCAACTCTTGTTCCACTGGCACTTGTCTGGTTCTTGTCATCAATTCCACATTTGTGACTTTCTCATACCATTTCAGTCCTTCTATTCTATGTAAGCAACCATTTATGAATGTCTGTAATTTTTTGACTGTTGTAAGTCAAAGATACTCTACTATTTTATGTAGTCTTTCTCGTTTTGTAGGCATACAAAGTCTCACCTTTTCACTTACACTAGCACAAACTGTTTACTATATTGTCTTTTCCTGTTTGGGTGAGTTCGCACTATGCCCCTGAATCGTGCATGTAGCAAAGAATGAAAAATGCGTGGATTGGTGAATAAAAATGTTCAGTTTATGTTGTCGACAGAAATGACATAACCGTTGCTTATTATTGATAAAAACAATAGTACAATCGATTTATTTGAAGAACCAGCAAAGGTATGCTTTGAAATATTTGCTTCCCGTCACCTGGATTAAGGGTTGAAAAATAAATAGGAAAATTGAGATTGTTTTATTTTCTGAACATGTATAACCTCTTGAATCTAAATGTGGCAGAATCAGTTATCAGAAAACATTCTAAGCAATTGTAAATAAATAAGTAAATCAATAAATAAAGGTAATTAACAGGTACTCGTTGGTCATAAACGATGACACCAGACAACAGAAAGAAGAAGGATCGCCTACGTCACCGGGCATGACACTCGAGAATACAAAGACAAAAAGTAAGGGGATGAGTTAGGCAATGCAATCATGAAAGCAATCGAACTGAAAGAAGAGATAACCAGGACTAATTGAAGGGGCGTATGCCATAAGTAAAATTCCGTAGTGGTCAGTATTCTCATAGGACGACTTACGAAGCAAATCAATCACCGAAGTTCAACATTTATTATAGAGGAGAATTACCTGCTCCAGAAGTCTAGCAAGGTCATAGATAGTGCGAAAAGTGCACAGGTCGAAGATAGGAAACGATATATGTGATTGGCGCCCTTGTGGCTTAGTTTCATTATCAGTCTGACCTTCTGCATACAGGTGAAACACTTAAGAAGTTTGAAAATACGGAAAACCCAAGGTGTCATCTTTGCAGGAAAAAAGAGAAAAATCTTGAACCACGTACTTTCCGCGTGTACTGTTCTTTCGCTGGAGAAAGTTAAATGTGGCGTCATTGCTGAATGTTAACAAGAGCTGAAGTACGTTGATAAGGAGAAGAAAACGTGAACAGCATAATGGAAGCTGGTGCTGTATTTGTTCATGAACGCGTATAACACATAAGGAAGGGAAACACGAGGCCTGTAAACAGTAAATTAATATGAGACAAACATAAAGGTATGTTATCAGGCACTCGTAGGAAATAAAGAAGAGAACACTAAACAACAGACATGAGTGGCTTACTCAGGATTCGAACCCTGGACGGAAGGTAATGGGGGCTTTGACTAGCAATCTAATCAGATTTTAAAAAATTGCTACAGAACTCAATGCTACAAGGTCACGTGAATGCTTTGATGCTGACCTCCTGCAAGAGGACAAGCTGTTGCAGAAGCTCCATGCTTCGTAGAGAATGCAAAGGCAAGCGAATGAGCTACATAGAGACAAAAGAGAAGAAAGAAGCAGGGAGAAAAGAAAAACAAACAGAAAGAAAGATTCACAAAATGTGTGTTGAAACATAAACAAAAATATTATTGTCGCTAATGAATTGTAATGCCGAAACATCCTGTGTTGCAATGTTCTTGATGTATCGCAAATTAAATATTTTTTTTCACATCATATTTGTACTTGTATTTTTAATTTATATCCTTTAAGCGAAGGCGATGTTATTTTCTGGTGGCCAATTTTGTTTGAACCTAGAAGCGTTTATTACTTTCTTTTCCTGTCTGTTGTCTTGTGTGGTGTACTTCTTCAGGTGTTTGTAAATCTGTTTTTCTTGCGGGTCATTTCACGTGGATCCCATCTCATTGTAACATCGCCGGCAATGAAGAGGCTGACAGAATGGCAAAAGAAGGTTCACATCTACCTCAGCCTGATGCAAGCATAACTTTTGAGGAGGCAAAGAGTTTTATCAGAATCAGTTACAGAAACAAATGGAATGTAGAACATCCAGGGCACACACAGAATGATGCTTACTACCAGCTCCACATAAGAGAACAAGTGGTAATCTTCAGACTCCGCACTGGCCACAACAGATTGAGATACCATCTATTCAACAAGCTAAAGATAGGAACTACCGATCAGTGTAACTGTGGCACTGATAAAATGACTGCTGAACATCTGCTTCAAAGTTGCCCCTTATATGTGGTACAGAGAAAGTGCATATGGCCGACGCCAGCTCCTTTCGTGGAAAAACTTTACGGGGATTCAAATAGCCTCAAACTGACTACTGCTTTCTTTGAGAACATTCAAGTGGACGTCTGAGAGTGTACGAAGAAGAAGAAAGAAGAAGAAGAATTTCACGTTGCCTTCTGCCCTGCTTCTTCTTCATCGTTGTTAGTTCCCGCATCAATCAATACCCTTTAGCTCCCCAAGGAGCATAGGCCTTCAACAAACACAAGCCAAGTCTTCCTGTCCTGTGCCATCCGCTCAAGTTCTTTCCATGTTTTCCTCATCATTTTCACCTCTGTATCCAGTTCTCTTCTCCATGTGTTTTTTGGTCTACCTCTGCTTCTCTTTCCCTGTGGATTCCAGAACAAGGACTGCCTTGTAATGCTATCAACAGGTTTCCTCAATGTGTGTCCTATCCATCGCCAGCGTCTTCTTCTCAACTCTTGTTCCACTGGCACTTGTCTGGTTCTTGTCATCAATACCACATTTGTGACTTTGTCATACCATTTCAGTCCTTCTATTCTTCTCAAGCACCCGTTTATAAAAGTCTGTAGCTTTTTGGTTGTTGTTTTTTTTTGTTGCTCTCCATGTCTCAGAGCCATACAATAGGACTGACTTGACATTTGAGTTGAAGATTCTCATTATCGTGTTGGACTTGATTTCTCTTGTTCTCCATATATTTCCCAATGCAATGAAAGCTCCTCTTGCTTTTTGTATTCTTATTTTGATATCATTGTCTGTCCCTCCAACAGTGTCTATATTTCTGCCAAGATATGTAACGATTCTACATCCTTTAGTGGTGTTTCTTCAAGTTCAACCTTGTTATCATTTCTTGCATTTATTCTCATAATCTTTGTCTTTTCCCTGTGTATTTTCAGGCCCACTTGTTGTGACCTCTCATCGAGAATTTTCATTTTCTCTTGCATCTGATTATGGTTATTACTTCTCACATAGCCACATCTATTTCTCTCACAAAGTGGGCGGACTACCTCAGGCTTCTCTTATCGCCATACACTTTCTCCCAGCAAAGGAGTTGTAAAGGCCGTACTGTCAATTCGCTCATCTACTGGATCTGACATTCTTCAAGGACATATTCTCCTGTTTGATTGCCTTCCCCACATGGACATAAGTCTGTATGTCTGACTGTTAATGTGTTGAAAGATTCGTACTTGAGTCTGCAGATGCCGGTTCTCAAAATGAAAATCATGACTGATCTCTTCATGTTAACTCTTTGACTCCGGAACAACGCTCAGAGCGTTGGTCAGATTTGACACCCGTGCCAAAACAACTCTCTGAGCGTTGTTTTTAGTCTTACAAATAAAATTACGGCACAGGGTGGGAAATAATTGCGGAGTCAAAGAGTTAAGGAGTAGTAAAAGTTAGTCCCATAGCAGATAGAGCCGTAGGGGAGGGATGTGTTAGAGATATCACCATACTAGGTCCAGCTTCGAGAGGTGGGGGTGACCTGTTCCCTTCCTCGCTGCCTTTTCTTTCCCTAACTCAAGAGCAAAGTCAGGTACCCATTTACAGCTGGGTAGACTGGCTCGTGACGCCATCGTGTTCCTAACCCGGCACCTTTGTGCCGTGATTGAGAACTTCTGATCTACGCTGTTTTATTTTCCTGTCAAATTATTTTAGATTGTTCTCTTGTCTGTCTTTATGTCTTGTATTGTTCTTTTTTGTTCTTTTTTTTTAAGTTTAATGATTAAAAAAATATATCCCGTTCAACCGCTGATGGGTTATAATTAGGATATTGTTCTCAATTTGAGCTTCGATTCCACATTTTGTATAAGTTTATCTGCTTTTTCATTTCCATATATCTTGCAGTAGGCAGCAGTCTATTGCACTTTCACTTTTTTTAAATGTATAGCTGGCTTCCAGCCGTGCTTACAGACAGGCTGACTAATTATTCATTGTTTTTATGGCTGCTTATGGCAGTTATCCCAGCAGAGAGTCTGAGGGGAATACAGTGTTGTCTTTAATTGTCCCTGTTTTACCCCATGCTAACTGTTGATGTCTTTAATGCTTCTACCTTAGCTTTGAAGTCGTTCGGAAAATTTTGAGTTGGCCACTGAGATATGGGTTTCCTGTCTATTCTTTAATTTTATATCTATGCCTTCGTCTCCATTATTTATTGGTTTTTTTTTTTTTTGGTTTTTTTTTTGGTACTTGTTTTTGTTGATCTGTTTGTATATATATATATATATATATATATATATATATATATATATATATATATATATATATATATATATATATATATATATATATATATATATATATATATATATATATATATATATATATATATATATATATACTAGCAATAACCCGTAACTATTTTCGGGAGAGTATATATAATGGAAACAATACAACTTTTCAACACGGTTGCATTCATCATGCTGGGACCTACGTACACACTGCGAGAATTATGTTATTTTAGATTCAATTTAAAAGTTCTTTGATGACAACATTTCGTGTGAAAGTGCGTGGATTGTTTTCAAAGAGTGTTCCCTGATAATAAGTGGTTTTCTTTGTCGAGCGCTACTAATTTCGTGAAAGAATAAAAAAAATAAAAAATTAAACCAAAGTATTTCTTTTAAATAACACCCACGCCGCGCAAGTTGCACACCGTGCGTTGCGCACTTTTTTTTCAGGCGCGAGTTACTATTTTGAGTGAGACCGACCGACGTAACATACATCGGTAATTATGTTATAGTGCGTTTCAAAAAGATCGGTCGACGATTGACTTCAAATATCTCTATATTCCTTGCACTGATAAACATGATTTTTTGCATGTGGTCTTATATTTTCAATGTCCCAAAGTTTTTATAAAATTCAATGTTGCAGGTAGTGTTCTTTTCTTGCAACGGCTAATTCCTTTGATCTTTTTTAACGAAGTAATTATTTTGTCCTGGAAGAAAATAATTTACCGTAAATGACGGAAGTTGCATATTTTCGGCATAGGCGTCTATACCAGTGGTGGCCAAGCTAAGGTTAGCGGAGGGCCAGATTATGGTAAAGGGTAACACCCAAGGGCCAGACCTATAAAATCCTTAAAATATAACGTTCTGATATTTAGTTTTACATATATATTGAATCACGTACAGAAAGCAACGGCAAACTACTTTACTGCACATCTACCAAGACATGTATATCAGTCTTCGAACTGAAATTACTGTAAAAAAACAATAATGAATCTGTTGTTTTAATTTGTTTTGTAATTTGTAATATAACATGTAATTATTTATTTCAAACATACATTTGTGTGTTATTTCATTGTGAAGAGTGTGGCTTCAATCAACAATAAGAGGCCGGCCAAAACAGGTTAGCGGGCCGGTCAAAACTGGTTGGCGGGCCAGATCTGGCCCGCGGGCCGTAGTTTGGCCACCGCTGGTCTATACAATTCGAATGTTAGAGGGGTTTGTTAACTGATTACTACGTGAGGTCCTTTTTTATTTCTTCGAAATATTTGAGAGAATAATAACGCCTATTCGTTGTAAATGTTACTTTTTATACTAAAACGTGAATGGATGCATGAAGAGGTGAAAGTACTGTGTATTTTAAAAATAGTAGTGAAATCGTGGAGATAAAAAGTAAATGAATTGGTTTACATTTACACATAGATAGAGGAGAAAACATATAAAACATATAAGGTATTTACACACTTATTCTGAGTCAGACGAGTCTAACATATTGATGACTATTCTCGGCTGAACGAACGACAGTCCATCATTTTTTTCCAATAGTCATTTTCCTCTTTTAAGACATGGTCTTCACATTTACACCAATAATCTTTGTCTATCTGCGAGAGGGCGGCATATATTAGTTCTTTCATATTGCATAGTTTGACAGTTTTATTTTCAGCTGCCACCTGTCCTTTAACTTTTGCCCAAACGAGTTCAATTGGGTTTAAATGTGAATGATATGGTGGCAGTCTCAAACACATATGACCATGCTGTTAAATCAACTTGTCTATATGGAATATCTTGGTCTTTTGTGATTTCTTAACAAGGGACAGTACTTCAGGTTTCAGAAACCCCTCGTTAAATGGAATGTCTTCTTTAGTTGATATTTAGTTGGATATAATATATGTTGATAAAGTACACCAGAACACTCCTAGGCGGGAAGACAGGCGTCTATCATCATCAGTTGACAAGATCCCTATGGTGTTGCCTGCCCCACTGTAGTGTATGGAATGTCAACTTGACCTACGCAGTGTTGTGTAGACATGGATGGAGTGTATAATGTGCGAATGATGATAAGGGTTCGTGTTGTTGACAAATGTTCTCTTCTCACACTCATGTATGACCGGAAGTCATCGACACCAACGACTGTGTACCTTTTCTAAAGTTTAATTGGACGTACACACTCGACAGCACAGATAGTGACAAATCACAGGTTGCCATAATACATCATAGTACAGTGGACAAATGGTCTTGCAATGTTACATGGGCACTCATGTAGAATAATGGTATAATGGACTGTCAATAGCCAAGCACTCAGTATCGCCCATACATATATCATCTGACGTCACTGACTGAGCACGTCAGCTTGTAAACAATATTTCAGATGACTTCTAAACCTAATCTCGTTTAGCAACGATTCTTCAACATAATGTTCAGCACATATTTTTCCATATAATAATATTGAACCACTAACAATGGGTTCTCATGTGTAGCAGTGATCTCTGGACTGATCAAGCGATAATACGGGCATCCCTTTTCTCTTCTTGAAAGTCCTACATGTTTTGGTTCCAAGATGGCTCCACTCGTGAACTGTCACTCACGTTTGAATACAGATAATGAATCTGTTCTAAAGTTAGTCATTCATACAACATTTCGTTGCTCTGTAGATTTGGTCATGAACAATAGACTGCATTCTACAGAATATAGTGCTGCTAGGAATCGAAGTCGTTTTTCATCGAGTCAAATATATTCTCTTAAACATTCAAATCGTAATTATCGACAATGGTGGCTTCGATCGAGAGTTCATAAGAGTATCTTTGATTACCTTGGTAGAGGGAATATGAAACTGCCATTCCTTGGCAAGATGAATAAACACTGGGGTAAAGCATACACGATAGGTCTAGACGACTATCACTTTCCCCAAAACCACTGAGATCACTTTTTCAAGGCATCAAGCCGACATAGCAAAACACACACCGTCCCTATCAGGACGAAGCCAAATCACCCCACTCAAGCGACACATCCGCCGAATAGCCTTTGACCTCTCTAGAGACAACAGAACATATAGTTCGACTTAGATATGTAAAGATATACAGATATAAGACAGACTTGTCCTACTCAGACAAACAATACACATAAATTCAGGCCATAGATATTCTGAAGCAAGAACAATCTATTATTACCCAAACAACGAATAAATCGCAGTAAAAATGTATTTATCCGCGGAGTTCAAGGGAAGTAACTCAATAATGACTTTCCCTTAAGCACTAAAAAATTACCTATGTATAATATTGTAAGATATCAAAGACTGCACGTAACAGTCTTACCACACCTCCCGGGAAAAAAAAAAAAATGGAACATTTTTTTTTTTTTTTGAAATACATCTAGGAGCAACGTACAATAGGCTCACAACGCATGAATAATGCGCAGATGAAAATATCAGGAATACCTATAACGCCTAATATGAGGCTAAGTCGACTTATGGAGCGACTGGTGAGAATGTGTCTCATAAACTGAGAGAAATTATTTCTCTACAAGTATATTTTTCCAGGAAGGTGTCATCAAAGTATAATACAATTCTGGCAATTACACAATGCCTAAAAAATTCATATCATCACTACGTATTAGATATCTTAAATTTATGATTTATGAAGTAAAAATCATCAAAGCACAGCGGTGAATAAACATACATGAACCGCTATGTAGTGATACAATCATTATATTATTAAATTACAAATGTGTATCTATCATGATATAGAAAAGGAACTACTATAGAACTAGACATATCAAGAAGTCTAAGCCCTAATAGTTATGTGGAATCATGTGGGCATCTTGACAGAATGTCTGCCATCACATTATCTGATCCCCGAATAGCTCGCACAGAGAAATGAAAAGGTTGAAGAGCAATTGCATATCGAGTAGACCTCGAGCTCTTCAAATTCTTACTCTGTATAGCAGTAAGAGCTTTTTGGTCTGTTTCTACTATGAAATGTGCGCCTAGAAGGAATCTCTGTAGTTTGAGGATCGACCAAACCATAGCTAATAGCTCACGGTCTAAAACCGAATAATTCCTTTCTGCCGCATTAAGTTTTCTGGAAATATACATTACAGGATGCAGAGTTCCAGAGTACTCTTGCATTAGTGCCGCTCCAATCCCAGTGGATGAAGCGTCACTACGAAGAACGAATGTCTTATCTTTAGTGGGTAGCACTAAAATAGGTGGTGTTGAAAACAGTGTTTTAATCTTATCCAGAGAGCATTGGCATTCCTGAGACCAGTGGACCACATTAGGCGAACCTTTCTT
This sequence comes from Oreohelix idahoensis, assembly GCA_024509875.1. Classification (NCBI taxonomy): domain Eukaryota; kingdom Metazoa; phylum Mollusca; class Gastropoda; order Stylommatophora; family Oreohelicidae; genus Oreohelix; species Oreohelix idahoensis. The sequence goes on from JAMPIV010008836.1 coordinate 102,220, forward strand.
TAGAAGTGTTGAGAGAGGTGCCATGATAGAGGATAGATTCTGAATGAATCTGCCATAAAATTGAATAAGACCTAACAGACTTCTCACCTGTTTTTTAGTCTTAGGGATTGAGATGTTAAGTATCTTACTAGTATTATGGTCCTCTGTCTTTAGGAAACCATGACCAACTCGGTGGCCTAGGAAAGAAATTTCGCTAAAACCAATATAGGCTTTAGAGGGTTTCGCTGTCAGGTTGTGCTCACGCAAAGTAGACAGCAATTCATCTAACCCTGAATAGTGATCTTCCCAAGTATCGCTGAAAAGACAGATGTCGTCTAGATATGCAATGACATCTGACCGATAAGATAGGATTCGGCGCATCATGCGTACGAACGTAGCTGGTGCGTTCATAAGACCGAAAGGCATAAAATTCCATTGGAACAAACCTCTAGGTGTTGAAAAAGCCGTGAGAGGTTTGGCGCGTTCAGATAAAGGAACTTGCCAATATCCCTTAGACAAATCAAGTTTAGTGAAAAAATGAGATTTGGAGAGTCGAGTAAGTAGCTCTTCCAGTAAAGGCATAGGTTCGGCATCGAACTTCGTTACTTGATTCAATTTTCGATAGTCAACGCAAAGACGTATGTTATTGTCTTTTTTACGCACAATAACCATCGGCGAAGAATACGCAGAGGTGGATGGTTCGATTATTTTCAAATCTATCATCACATCCAACTCTTTCTCGACCTGTGCTTGGAAATGTATAGGTATAGGATAAGGTCTAACCCTAATAGGAGTATGGTCAGTTAGCACAATGTCATGTTGAATGACATTAGTTTGTCCAGGGATGTCAGTGAGTACATCCTGAAATGTTTGCAACATAGTTGAAACTTGTCGCTGTTCTCCTAGAGACAAATCAGGAGAGACAGTAACGTTCTTCCATGATTCACTGGAATGAAGTGGGATCATTGGAAGAGGAAGATTTACATCTGAAAAACTTGTTTCCTCATCCTGTATCACGGACAGTGATGAGTAATGACCATGTGGTACTGGAGAATTGTCCGTTGCTTGGAAAATGGGTTGCAAATAATCCGGACGTTCATGGAATTCAGTAAGCATATTGATGTGGAAGGTTTTATGCTTCCCATCAATATCGACAATATAGTCGACATCGGAAATTTTCGATATTATATCGTACGGACCTTTCCAAGAAATAAGTAATCTGTTTTCCCTACAAGGTAGTAATACAAATGCTTTGTCACCAGGACAAAGTTGTCGTAAGCATCTCTTCTTATTGGCAAATTGCCTTGCCTTCTGTTTCGCAAATTCAGAAGAAGAAGTTGCTAATTTGCATGCTTCGATAATCTTTTGTCTCAACGCGATGACATATTCGTAGGATGACTTTGTGTCATCGTCAATATTGTCAGATGTTATGAGATCGTGAAGCAACGACATAGGGCCACGCGGACGCGCGCCAAAGACGAGTTCAAAGGGAGAAAATCCCGTATGTTCATTGGGTACCTCTCTGTAAGCGAAGAGGGCCGCAGGTAAAACTCTGTCCCAGTCTTGAGGATGATCCTCAGTTATCTTCCCCAGTAAGTTTTTAAGTGTTCTATTAAGGCGTTCGACCATACCATTAGACATTGGATGGTAGATACTACTTAAAGATCTATCTATCTGCAGGGTAGACATTACTTGAGACATGGTATCTGATATTAGTTGGGTGCCATGGTCTGACAATATCTCTCCGGGGAACCCCAGACGAGAAAATATAAGCCAAAGAGCATCTGCAATATCAGCAGTAGTAATGCTCTTCAGAGGAATAGCCTCTGGCCAACGTGTGCACATATCAACACACGTCAAGATAAACTGATGTCCTCTGGCAGACTTGATCTTAAATGGACCAATAATGTCTATGGCCATTTTTTTGAAACGGCCGAATAGGAATGTCCGCCGCCTGAATGGGTGCAGCATGCCGTGGACCTTTGGATTTAACTTCCTGACATACTTTACAAGATCGACAATAAATCCGTATGTCCTTGTTTACCAATGGCCAAAAGAAAGCCGCAAGGACTCTTGACTTAGTACGGGAAAAACCCATGTGTCCAGCACACTGAGAGTCGTGAGCGTGCTGCAAAATTTTAACTCTCAAATTCTTGGGAACCAGGATTTGAGAATGACTTGACGTAATGGAGTCTTGAACCATACGTACAAGTACGCCATTCTTCTTTGTAATCCACGATTTACGACTTGTGTCCTTATTCGGATCACCTTTAGTTGCAAGAATGAAGAATTTCTTCAGAGTGGGATCATCTTCTTGCTGTTTTATAAACGAGTCACGAGAAATTACCAAGGGATTATCTTGGTTATGCACTTCATTATCTTCAGTAGATGAAGTTTGAGGCACATTAAGAGCCTGAGCTCTAGTGACTACAGCGTTAGCAATCTGCATGTTTTGCCTTTCCCAAGTGGAAATTTGTTGCGGAGTGCATTCCTTGACTCCATGAATGCGACCGATGATGAGGTCAGCGATCGGATTCGGAAGAAGACATGCGTGTACATCTCCTGTAAAGAAAGGAGTAGCAATCCTAATGATAGCGGTAGAGTATTTCTCTAATGTGCCGCCAAATGTTACACATTTGACTACTTGTCCAGTGGCACGGGAAGGATCTACGAGTGACTGCCTAACACCAATTGTGGTGCATCCAGAATCAAATAGCACAGAGACTGGATTGTTATTCACTAAACCCTTATGTAAGACAAGAGACCCTCTTCCATCATGCGCGACTGATGCTGGAAGAGCAGGAAGAGGATGGCCACAGCTTAAAGTAGTCACTGTGGTTGGCTCAAATAACGTTTTGCATTGGGGGCACTGAGATGCTCTCCCAAAATCAAAAGCGGCACATGCCATATTACTAGCATCATTATTATCTTTACTCTGTTTATAGGCTTCATGGGACTCTTGTTGTGCAGAGTTTGCCTGAAAATGTGGTTTATGTCTTTTGTATTGAGATCTACCTCGGTTATTATCACCTCTGTAGTTATTGTTACCTCTATTGTAACCCCTATTTGGGTTTGAGTCATAGTACCCTTGGTTACCATTATCATATTCATTATAATGAGTATCTCTGTAATTATGATCTTGTTGACTCCAAGACGGATAACCCTGATAGTTTCTATAATTACTTCCTCTACGGAAATTCCTATAATTATGACCACCCCTGTGTCGAGAGCTATCAGGTCGTCTCCAGTTCTTTGAAGAAGAACCCTGAAATGATTGGTTACCTTGGTTTTGATAACTATTATGGTTACCTTTTTTATCAAATCTGTTTTGAGGTCCCTGAAATCTGTGTGAATAATTGGGATTGTATGGTGTTGCTGAAGCAACTGGCATACTCTCCTTAATCTTAGTGTTGCCAAAAGTCACGTCGGGGTGTGCAGTGACATATTGGGAACAATATTCTTCCATTTCTTTTAGAGATTTAGGTTTACGCTCATGTATAAATTCAAGGAAAGGTTTGTTCACACATGACATAATCTTATCTCTGAGCAACAAATCCATAAGTCCTTCATACGTTTTTTCTGTTTTGGAAAGCTCAATCCAACGATCAACTGTGAGACGTGCCTTTGCAGTGAATTCTGAGAATTCTACCCCCGTCTCAGGTACCATCGTCTTAAATAAAAGGCGATAGCCTTCCTCACTTAGCTGATATTTTTTTATCAAAGCCGCCCTAATGACATCATAATTATCCTTATCTGCTTCTCCTACAAGGCATAATCTAGTCAAAGATTCACCTTTCAAGTTTTCTGATAATTGATTAGCGTATTGTGATTTATCCACATTATGTGTACGACAAGAACGTTCAAATCTATCCAGCCAGAATGTAATATCGTCACTGGACTGATTGAACGGTGGAACCTTAACCTTGTAAGTAGAAGGTTTACCATTACCACTAGATGCCTGATTAACATTACTCATACTTGTCAATCTCAATTTCTCCAACTCAAATTCATGTTCTCTTATTGCTTTTTTCTCTTCAGCATCTAATCTTTTTTGTTCAGCCTCCCTGTCTAATCTTTTTTGTTCAGCCGCAGCTTCTCTTTCCAATTTTTTTTGTTCAGCTTCACTGTCTAATCTTTTTTGTTCAGCCGCAGCTTCTCTTTCCAATTTTTTTTGTTCAGCTTCCCTGTCTAATCTTTTTTGTTCAGCTTCACTGTCTAATCTTTTTTGTTCAGCTTCACTGTCTAATCTTTTTTGTTCAGCCGCAGCTTCTCTTTCCAATTTTTTTTGTTCAGCTTCAAATCTCCTTTCCTCTACCTGCATCTGCAATTTCTTTTGTTCAGCAGCAGCCTCAGCTTCTTTTTCTAATCTTTTCTCTTCCGCCATAGCTTTTCTTTCTTCTGCAGCTAATCTTTTCTCTTCTGCAGCTAATCTTTTCTCTTCTGCAGCTAATGCTTTGTCATATTGAGCAACTGCCCATTGTTCTAATTGTTGACCAGTCTTATCAAGAGCTTTCCCTTGAGTAATGAAATAATCTAGAGTAGACATGATGCCTAACAATAATACTAATCACCTGAATCAATAATAATACCCCAAGTTCTCAATGACCTGATTAATCAGTATACTATCCCAATATCTGTGGGTCACAAGCCTTTAATAAGGTCTTGTATAATAGTAATAATAATCAGGTACTGGTCTATACCATAATCCAAGTGCAGTGCACAGGCAATTGTGTCTTATGAAATATACCCATATAAAACATATGTCAACCAACAGAATACATAAAGTACAAATAGGACTGACAATACAAGAACGTTTGCAGAAATCAAAATAAATCAAATAGGGAAATCAATGAAGATAATCACTGAATCTGCAAAGAATAACAACACAAATGACGTCACAATATATGAATATAAATTATGAATAGAACTGAAAGATAGAAAAGGTTAGACCAACAAATTACAAACAAATCAAAACAAAACTAAAGAACAAAGAAATATTACAAAAATAACAATAATTACAGACTTCACAGCTAACACAAAAGCAACAGTTGTCGCAGCAAATTTTCAATCAAGAAAATTGCACCTATAGAAAACGCCCACAACGGACCCTCTATGACGTGGGATACTCTGTTGTGAGGACGCCGCCCAACCTTAAACACAACCCGCTGACATAGAAACTAACATACTATACAAACAAATAACATGTAAACATAAATATATATAAATTATGTGTATGATAGTATGTGTTGCAAAATAGGCTCAGTCTTACAGTAATGGCAAAGTTATTTTTCATGAAAACAAACAAACTGCCACTTTATTCAATTAAACATTCTGGCCTTAAATATTAAAGTTCATATATGGCAAACAAGAAGATCCATCGATGAAACCAGGACTTCTTAGTTCACAAATACTGTCTTTCTGTTAACACTGACAAGAATTGATCCAACTGTTCTGTGAAACTCTATAATGTCTAATGTAAAAAATGTCAACAACGCTGACCTACATACTGCATTCACTTGACAGGTCACGTGACGAAGCGTTGACAAAGAGCAAACCAATACTGCAAGTGTGTCGTATCAGCCACAGGAAACGGTCTGGTATCGGTAATCTGTTGACTTCTGAATTTCTGCGAGGTCAAACCCAGAAAGCTGGTCCACCAGTTGATAAAGTTGATATTTAGTTGGATATAATATATGTTGATAAAGTACACCAGAACACTCCTAGGCGGGAAGACAGGCGTCTATCATCATCAGTTGACAAGATCCCTATGGTGTTGCCTGCCCCACTGTAGTGTATGGAATGTCAACTTGACCTACGCAGTGTTGTGTAGACATGGATGGAGTGTATAATGTGCGAATGATGATAAGGGTTCGTGTTGTTGACAAATGTTCTCTTCTCACACTCATGTATGACCGGAAGTCATCGACACCAACGACTGTGTACCTTTTCTAAAGTTTAATTGGACGTACACACTCGACAGCACAGATAGTGACAAATCACAGGTTGCCATAATACATCATAGTACAGTGGACAAATGGTCTTGCAATGTTACATGGGCACTCATGTAGAATAATGGTATAATGGACTGTCAATAGCCAAGCACTCAGTATCGCCCATACATATATCATCTGACGTCACTGACTGAGCACGTCAGCTTGTAAACAATATTTCAGATGACTTCTAAACCTAATCTCGTTTAGCAACGATTCTTCAACATAATGTTCAGCACATATTTTTCCATATAATAATATTGAACCGCTAACAATGGGTTCTCATGTGTAGCAGTGATCTCTGGACTGATCAAGCGATAATACGGGCATCCCTTTTCTCTTCTTGAAAGTCCTACATGTTTTGGTTCCAAGATGGCTCCACTCGTGAACTGTCACTCACGTTTGAATACAGATAATGAATCTGTTCTAAAGTTAGTCATTCATACAACATTTCGTTGCTCTGTAGATTTGGTCATGAACAATAGACTGCATTCTACAGAATATAGTGCTGCTAGGAATCGAAGTCGTTTTTCATCGAGTCAAATATATTCTCTTAAACATTCAAATCGTAATTATCGACAATGGTGGCTTCGATCGAGAGTTCATAAGAGTATCTTTGATTACCTTGGTAGAGGGAATATGAAACTGCCATTCCTTGGCAAGATGAATAAACACTGGGGTAAAGCATACACGATAGGTCTAGACGACTATCACTTTCCCCAAAACCACTGAGATCACTTTTTCAAGGCATCAAGCCGACATAGCAAAAACACACACAGTCCCTATCAGGACGAAGCCAAATCACCCCACTCAAGCGACACATCCGCCGAATAGCCTTTGACCTCTCTAGAGACAACAGAACATATAGTTCGACTTAGATATGTAAAGATATACAGATATAAGACAGACTTGTCCTACTCAGACAAACAATACACATAAATTCAGGCCATAGATATTCTGAAGCAAGAACAATCTATTATTACCCAAACAACGAATAAATCGCAGTAAAAATGTATTTATCCGCGGAGTTCAAGGGAAGTAACTCAATAATGACTTTCCCTTAAGCACTAAAAAATTACCTATGTATAATATTGTAAGATATCAAAGACTGCACGTAACACTAAGCCAAATCTTTATAGCATCTTTTGTACTCGAAGATGTCGGGATTTTGTCTTCTTCTGCCACAGCGTTGTGGTATGATGCGTTGTCCATTATCAGACAGGATGGTCTGTCTAGGGACGGAAGAAGAGTATTTTCAATCCACTCTCTAAATATGTTACCGTTTATCTCGGTATGATAGTCCCGGTTGTCCGTATAACTGGAAGTGAAAATAAGTTCAGCATTTTTCACTAGCCCATTATGTCTGCTGCCTGCATGTGCTATTATCAGACGTTGTCCTTTTCCACTGGGTACACAACTTTTAATCGTCATCTGATAACTGCCATTCCTTTTCACTTGTGTGGTGTGCATTGATCCAAGTTTCATCCACATACACAATATCATAATCTTGATTACGCATTTCCCGTACTTCACGTAAATATTTACTTCTCATAGATACTAAGTGCGGCTTTTGCAGATGACGTTTCTTCCACTAGCGTACTTCCTAAACGTAAAGCCAATGCTTCTAACAGTTCTCCATAATGTTGATTTCGACACATCAATGTCATTGTGTGTTCTCAGCCGAATTTTCAGTTTTATTAGTGTCACAGTTTCTTTGGAATTGAACATTCTACAATTCTCTCTTCTAATCACATCCCTGTCAAAACTATCTACTACTTCCTTTCTTCCTTGCGTCCTGGTATTGATTGAACTGGAAATTTCATTAGCTTTGAGTAATTGATGAAATGAGTGTTTACTTAAACCCAAAGCGTGAATAGTTCTCTTTTCAGGATTTGAGAGACTCCGATACAGTTTACCACGCTTAGATTCTCTGCAGAAATATTTTTACATCTTCACTGCCATTGTATGCAGTGTAAAGAACTTGACTTTCATACCCATTATATTACAGACCTAAAATACCGCAAGATACGCCTATGCACTGAAATACACAATCGGTAGAACGGTAACTGAACGCACTGGAAGGATCAATGTAATGTTCAAAACAGTGCGGTAGTGAGCTGACACACGGAGAAAATCACCTCAATGCGTTCAAGATGTTAAATCGAAATAGCTCACAAATATGAAGGGGTAAGCCCTCTCAATACATGGTTGGACTAGGAGTGGTCGATTTTGTATACTTTAAATAAAGAAAATTTAAAACCATAAGTTTGTTAACGAGGAAAAAAATGTCCCCCTCTGGACATAGCGATCATTAGGTCATATGCAAAGTTGCAACAATTACAATCAAGTGGTTGCAGAGATATTAAATATTAAACAGCGGCAAACATTGTGGAACGCACTATAGTTGGGATGGGATATGTGTGTGTGTGTTTCTTTGGTGCAAAAGTAAGTATACACTTTAATAACACGTATTTTTATTGATCATTTTTTTAAATTTTGCTTATGACTTTATTAGCATATAAATATACACTTTATTAACATGTATTTAATTTACAGACCTACCTGGCTTTACGGCACTTCGCTTTAGAGCGCTTCGCTAATACGGCGCTTTTCAATTCATGTTTATAATTTTCGGCGCTTGCCTTGCTCTTAAAAAGGTTTTCGGCGGTGACGCGCACATTAGCTGATGTTCATTTGTCAGTCACCATAAGCAAAGGACGAAAATATTGTAAAGTTAGCAGTACAGAACTGTAGCATTTTTTTGTTTAATTTATTATTTTTACTTTTGCATCGGTTTTTTTTAGGCCTAGCGTTATTGTGCACCTAATAAATGGTAGTGTAAACATGTTTTTAGGATTTTATTTGCACTGGGAAGTAAAACAAAAGTCACGATTTGCTTTAAGACGATATTCCCTTTACGGCGGTGATCTAGAACATATCCCGCCGTATTAGCGAGGTATGCCTATATATATATATATATATATATATATATATATATACAGTAGAACTCCATTTATCCGAACCCCATGGGACCGAGCATCGTTCGGATAATCAAATGTTCGGATAATTGGATTACATAATGTATCGAGTACATGTACACATATTTCTAAAAATAATTAACCATCACAAGGAAATTACACTATAAAACATATTTACTTGTACTGTAATAATAATACCCACACTGTATTAGATCACTGTATCACCAAAATCTTTCATTACATTTTGCAGTGCATGTACTACTTGTATTAATTATTTTTTTTTTAAGAAAGAGAAATGTTTTCAAAATAACATTACAAACGATTCAAAACCAGGCGCAACTTACGTATACATGTACTTGCACAGATGTAACCCACTATTTAAATTAATGAGGAATCCTCTTTTGCACCAAACTGGATAGTCTCCTTTTGGCTGCTAAGTCCCGCATTCTCTTCAACAGCAGAAGCTGTATAGGACAGCTGTCATCTTCTTGCTCGTACCAAGCCATCGCTGTTTCTAGTGCTATAAAGGCCTCTTCAGGACTTGGTCGACGTTTTGGGTTTTCTTCATAATCTACAAGTACATCATGTACTTCTGAGGAGTCTTCATCATCGGTCACTACATGTATTTGGTTTTCTTCTTGCACAAAAGACAAAATTTCTTCGTCATTCAAAAACTGAAAACCAGAATCATTATCATCTTCTAGCCACATGTGTGCATCATCTTTGTCACAGGCCGAAAATCCGGGCATTGCTTGAAACAGTTCCACAACTTCATTTATACAATCATCATTTGTGTCCACTACAGTAGTTTCATTTCCTCCTTTTTTCCCAAGCAATCTATTCCAAGCCTTGTTGAGATTATCTTGTGACAGGGTGGTCCAAGCATCAGCTAACATATATCAGCAGTCTTTGAGATTAAGCTTTTTGGAAAACGCCACCACACTTTCTTCATCTTCAGCCAACAATAAACGACGCATGACTTCCTTCTTGTACATCGTTTTAAGCTTTGCTATAACACCCTGATCCATTGGTTGAATCAGTGCTGTTACATTGGGAGGCAGAAAAATTACTTTAAAATTTGCATCAACTGCATTCAATGTATCCGTCTCTGGATGAGATGGTGCATTGTCCAGTAGAAGAATTACTTTTCCAGTTTTCTTTTCTTGTTCTCTCAACCTCTTCACATTTGGGATGAACTGATTTGTATACCAATCAAGAAATATTTCACTATTCATCCAAGCACTCTTCTGTGCTTTGTAGCACAATGGGAGACATGTCACATTCTTTAAACAACGTGGTTTTTTGGCTTTACCGATCATTAGCACCGGTAAACGATGACTTCCACTGGCATTCGCGGCTACCAAAATTGTTACTCTCTCTTTGCACTTTTTAAACACAGGGGAAGCTGCTTCGCGCTGAGATGCAAGTGATTTTTGAGGCAATGATTTCCAGCATAAGCCAGTCTCATCGGCATTATACACATCGAGTGAATAATCTTCTTCTTCCAAAAAAGCCAAGAATGTTTCTTTAAAATTTTCAGCGGCAGTTGCATCTCCAATTCTCGTATGCCATGACGAGATTTAAAGTTTCTTAACCATCCCTGGCTAGCCTTAAAGTCAGGAGGACAGTCAAGTTGATTGTTGAACTGAAGTGCCTTTTCACACAATAGAGAACCAGAGATAGTTTTCCCCTTTGCTTCTTCTTTCCACAAACCATATATACAAAGCCTCTTCCAATTTCAAATCTTTCGCATGTCTCATGGTTTACGTTTCTTCGACCCATTTTCACTATCCAATTTCGGTGCAAAACTCATAATTTTATCCTTGTTACTTTTGATGTCAGAGACGGTAGCTTTCCCAACATTGGAAATCCTCGCAAGTGAAGACACAGTTTCACCTTTTCCTAGTCTCTTGATAATTTCTGTTTTCGTTTCAATTGACAAAACATTGCGGTTCCTTTTATATGCTTTAGGCCTTCTGGAAGATTCCATATCGCACAGAGAAATACTTGCACACCAAAAATTATTCTGCTGTAGTAGCAGACACAATTATTTTAAGTTGAACTGTCTGTTTAGCCAGTGTTCTGCCTAGAACGCATACGTACACTAGATTGGTAAACCAGATATTAACTGACTTTATGATCTGACTGACTTCCTGTACGTAAGCGACTGACCATTAGCCCATTCCATCCTCTACAAATTGTTCGCACACATTTGAAGCTTGCAGCATCAAAAGATTCAAAAATAAAGTCTAACATGACTGGTGGCGCCTGATTTTTTTTTTCTCGAAAAAGTGTTCGGATAATTGGATGTTCGGATAATTGGGGTTCGGATAAATGGAGTTCTACTGTATACATATATATACATATATATATATATATATATATATATATATATATATATATATATATATATATATATATATATATATATATTATATATATATATATATATATATATTATATATATATAATATATATATATATATATATATATATAATATATATATATATATATATTTATAGTCAATTTTTTATTAGCATGTTTTATATAATGAAATAGTTCAAAAATCAAAACAGAGAGGTTTGTAACAGTGAATGTCTCAGTATGGCAGGTAGACTATAAGAATGTATAAACAAAGACGACGACCAATTTGAGCACCTAGGGAGTTTAACGTTAATCTGCCTGTTAACAACACAATGTACTTGTTCTATATTGCAAGTATTCATTACTTTGTACTAACGAAAAATTAAATGTACAGAAACTGTGTACCTTCTTTTGCACTACCTTGTTTGTGTGCGTATGTATATGTGTTTATGTATGTCTGTATATATTGTATGTATAAACTGGTAGTACCAGGCTCCAGTTTATCCAGCTGTAAATTGGTACCTGACTGCCCTTGAATTAGGAACAGAAAAAAGCAGCTATGAAGGGAATGATCACCGCATTTGATAATGAAGCTAGACCTAGTATTGTAAAACCTCTAACATTTCACTCGTCTACGGCAGTATCTGCTATGGGTCTAACCCTTTCCGTTTAGCATGGAAAACGAGACGCCACTGCTAAATGCAGCGTTGGTAGAAAAATACAAACTCACTGTCTAAAATCAGAGATTGTTAACTTTTTGTCTCCAACACCTTACATGAGAATGACTTAAATGGACATACCTTTACCTTCGTTACCTTACACAACCCCTCAGCACCTACCTTGGACCCCCACAGGTTAAGAGCCTATGATCTAAACGGAGTCTACATCGGTGCCGGGTACACATGATGATGATGATAATGATGATGATATAATCCCTTTAGCTGTGAGCAGGTAGCTCTTGACAGCCCATTGCCTCTCTGACAAAGGTGCAAGTCTTCCTCAGTTGTTGTGATGATGTGTAGAGTGTATTGTGGATGGTTGGGTGCGATGGGAGTAGCTGGTGTCGAAGGTCTGTTAATCTTGGGCACTGTAACAGTAGGTGTTCAACTGATTCCTCATGGTGGTGGCAGTGCCTACAGTTTGGTTTCACGTAGTGGGTCTATTCTATTTAAATGTTTATTGACAGGGGCATGGCCTGTTCTCAGCTGGAAAATTAGACTCTGATCTCTTCTTTTCAGTTGTTTAACTGGATCTTGAGGGTTTGGTTTAGCTTGATGTTTGAAGAATGGACGCCCTGTCTGGGAGGTAGCCCACTGGGGTAGCCATTCTTGCCTGTAATTGTTTCTCAGGATCTGTTGGCAGGTTTGTAGTGTGGTACTTGATGGGAACTGAGGCAGTGCTGCTCCTCTTTTGGATAGTTTGTCGGCTTTTTTTTTCATTTCCTGGGACTCCGACATGCCCAGGGATCCACTGGAGTGTAACTTCGGCGCAATAGGAAGTGAACAGTTGGTCAATAAATCTACAGATGTTATTAATATTAGGAGACATGTTGCTTTCTAAGCTTTAACCCCTTTATCAAACGTAAACCTTTTGACCTTGAGAGACGCAGTTCTCGTGTTGGTTGAAAGTTAGCATTAGACTTAAACTCATTTAAGCTGGACGTTGTTAGTCAAGGCTGTCCATATTTTTATCGTTTATACTTTGTTTTTTTTACCACTTTTATTTAAGTTTCACGTGAGGTTTATATATTTGCCGCACTTCAAATCTTTGACGCATGAAATCTTCATGTTCCACTCATCGTAAAGAGCTGAAACATTGCATGCTGTAACCTTGCCATTAAAACAAAAACAAAAAACTCATAACTTTGTTTTCTCATACTTTAAAACATCTAACCAGTAAGCATGGCTTGAAAAGGCGCTGCATTGACTTCTATCCCCGATGACCTTACGATAGGTAATACATTTTCCAGACACCGAATTAATTGGTTGACCTCTGGCGATAAAACCAACCTGGGTTTTGACCTGAGAATGGTTGTCCTTGCAGCAGTTCATTCACATCCCTGGTTGTGATCGCTCGTGAAAATTATAAAAGGTAAAGGCAGTCCTATAAAAGATACTGCCATAGTGAAGTGAAGTGTTCGAGAACTTACCAGGTCTCAGCTGTTTTTGTGAGGTGAGTGACCTGTTCTGTTCCTAACTACCTTTGCCTTCCCTAACTAAAGAGCAGAGTCAGGTACCCGTTTTTACAGCAGAGTAGGACGTGGAAACAGGATGAAGTACGGGATTCTGGGCCCAGGCGAAGTATGGTGTGGGTTATCCCACGGGGTCGCAATTGTAGCTATCAGTGCAGTGGCATAGCAAGCCGACAGTGGTTATTCTATTGCGAAGAAGACTAAATATTCAACTTTGTAATATTTGCATGTAGCCTGTATTCCACCAACGGATATTCTGTTTCTACTATATAAACAAAACAAAAAATCTGATGGACCCTGTTGTTACACATGTATGATAACAGACATTATGATGTCTCGGCAACATATTATCAACAGATCAAAAAACAGATGTACACAACCAGGCTGAGATGAAGGAAAAATAGTCAATAAAAGAATCTTAAAATAAAGTTCTCATATCTTTCAAAATGCTCCCAGCTTTCATTCTTACCGTGTTCACATTTACTTAAGGTCGTATGTCTTATTTGATGAATGTTAAATATGAAAGTTTGTGTGTTTCAACCTTACTCGGTCTCAGATTTATCATGATTTTGTTTACCTAAGTGACATTTTTCTTGACCGATCTATTTGACTTTTGTATAGACTTAGATTTTTTTTTTTTTTTTTTTTTGGTCTAAATGAAATTTTCTTTCTTCTCTTCCGTCCTTTCGTCTTCTTCCTGTCTATCTCTTCGTCCTGTTCATTATTTTCTTCTCCTTACTTTTCTTCCTCTCCTCATCTGCATATTCGCCTTCTCTTCATCTCCTTCCCATTTAGTCATATTCGTCATCTCATCTAATCATCCTCCTCTTCCTCTTCTTGATATTATTCCTTTTCATCTTCTTCTTCTTTCTCTTTCTTCTCTTCATCTTATTCCTTGTCCTTCCTCCTTTTTCTCTTGCTCTTCTTTCATTTTTTTCTTCTTCTTGTCAATATATCCTAACGTGAAAACAGTAGATTATACATGAAAACAGGAGAGGAAACAGCAGGTCCTAACGTGAAAACAGGAAAGAACACAGTAAGAGGTCTTACATAAAGACAGAAGAGTGAACGGTGTGTCTTAAGCACGAAAACTGAAGAGGGAACAGTAGGTCTTACATGAAAACATCTTACGCCACAGAAAGACCTTCATGAAGACATGAGAGAAAACAGTAAATCATTCATTGCGACAGCAGATGAGCTGTAGGCATTCTGCATAGCTTCACTCCGCATCAAAATCTCAGCTACAGCATCACTATTGTCACCTGAGAAAATCAAAACACACCCGCCTTAACGATGCGCACACGCCTGCGGCTTCATTCCCTCGATTCTCTCCCCTGATCTAGCCTTCCTTGATTCTATATTGCTATCAACTTTAAACTTGAACTTTCACCCCTAAAACACGGAACCTCAACTAGTATCACTAACGCAACAGAATCGTCTAGAAGTATCTTGTCTTTGAGTGACCTGTAACAGATAGCACCGTTCTCGACCCAACACGCCTTTATCTGAACTCACCGAAAGCTCTGACCAAACACGGCTTGCGCAGAAACTGGTAGATTATAAAGTGGGTCTTGGCGGAACAGAGCAGAAGGATTTTCTATTAGGGGCTTTCGTATCCTGTGCATACAAATATAGTACGTGCATCGGGTTGTGGTCTGTGCCGTATTTCTTTGGAATTGTGTTCCATTTAGTTGTGTGTTTATTCCTAGCGATTGAAAAACATAGGAAAGGATATTTTTATTAAATGCGACACGTAAGTAGGTAGTCCAATAGCATAAACTGCCCTAGGGAACGAAGTGTTAGAGACTTCAATATACTAGTCCTGCTTCGAGACCTGGGGTGACCAGTTCTCTTCCTTGCTGCTTTTACCGTCCCTAACGCAAGAGCACAGTCAGGTACCAATTTACAGTTGGTTGACAGGAGTGAGAAGCTACTCATGGTAGCTTTGCCGCGGGAGGCCAGTTCTATAATCACTCTGCCAATCGTGTTTAAGCTTCGTTTTCTTGTTCCTCTTCATCTGCTCGCCATCTTATTCTTCTTTTAAATAAAGACCGGCATTTTACTTACTTCTTTCAAAAAATGTATTTACAGTTTGACAACATCATGTGAGACAGGTGTAAATAACCTGTTTTTATTTCTTCCACGCGGGATCTTAATCCGCGCCCAGTCTTTTCCCATCTCATCGCATTACCGTTTCCTCTTCTACCGTTGGGTGTAGACGTCTCCCATGTGGCGCAATCGCTCCAGGATGAACAAGCAATCAAATATTAAGACCAACAGGTGATTAGCCTGATGTGACCAGTCATTTCTGAACGTATGCAAAGTCTGTATAAAATTTGATCCTGCCATTTTAATATCATTATGAACCTCCGAAATGGGCGTGTATGTGACTGAATGGCGAGAGGACACCTGTCATTGTACAGGGAAAAAAGGGATACTCGCGTAAAATCAGTCTCAGGTTAGACATATTAACCGGAGATTTCGCCTCGAGTAATATCGGGCGTACGTTAAAAAAAAAAAAAATCATTAAGACACTTTAGTTCCAGAAGGAGCATAGGCCTTCAAAACGTGATACCAAGTCGCCCTTTTCCTTGCCATCAGCTCAAGACCTTTCCATCTCTTCTTAATGTCTGTCTCCAGTTCTCTTCTTTTTATGTTCCTTTCTCTCCCTCTTCCTCTCTTACTCTCGGCATTCTAGAACTAGGACTGCCAGGTAATGCTATCAACAGGTTTCCTAATTATATAATTTTCACATACTGAGTGATTTTTTATTCAGTGACTTCACATCATGTGAAAACTTTGGTTCTATCACTTCACATCATGTGAAAACTTTGGTTCTGTCACTTCACATTACAAGTTGTATTTATAACATTTTACCTTGTCCATCTGTCACGGGATTTGCCTCCCCTTTTCTCAGCAGTAGTGGTCCACCAGTTGCCAAAACTCAAAAGTATCTAAAATGGGTCTTCAGAGGTGTCTACCTTCGCACAAGATTACTCTTGGCAGAGTTGTAGATAGAAGGATAATGATGCTTCTATCTCAAGGGAGTGTTCACTAGATAATTCAGAACTCAAGAACAATGCTGCGTAGGGTAGATCACTATTAACGTATATCTGATCCGGCATTTTTTGGTGAAGTTTTAAGCAATGGTGTCGCTTGTTTGAGCCCCCAGCTTGTTTAATCCAGCGAAATTCCTATTATACGTATTTTTGGTTCTACGGCTGTAACTATATGTATGTGTGTATTAACGATTTTAGATCATACATGCGCTCTCTTATCTATAAGAACTGAATCAATTAGGGATTTGTAAAATAACATTTAACAAATTTAATAATCAATTAGTCTTTAACAAATTTAAATGAATATGGGTGAAAGTGACTTTAGAAGTTTTTTAAAAAAAATGTCTTCACTTAGACTTAATTGGGGACTGACGGTTATTGTCCGTTGCTTGCCTGTTACAAAAAAACTTAACTGGCTGAGTATTGCAATGGGTCGTTGTCAGGTCATTTTTTATGAGGACTCTTCTCTAGAGGCGTCTAGATAAACTTCACTCCTAATGTCAAGGTGGGTGTCTTCACAACGTGTCCACTGTAGGTAGTTGGTGTCGAACCCAGCTTCTTGAATCACAAGAAAAAGGCGAAAATTCTTACTTCAGACTGGTCTGGTACTAAGAACCGTCTTGTAGCTTCGAACCACGAACTTTAGGAAAAATAAAAGAACAAATGCCTCTGCGAAGTACATTTGTGGGCTGAAGATTAACATGCGCATTGTCTCGTTGTCCACCCACCAATGTTAGCCTCTCTGAATAATTATTCTCCCGGAGTATACACAGTATAACTCAGGGAATATGATTAGAAATCACTGTTACTCCTCTGGTTACTTTAATGGGGAAAATTGTCTAGACAGCGCGAGGGCAATGGCTGGTGCCTGAATTACAATTAACAAGGTACATATATCTCACAAAATGAAACTATACGCTTTATGCACATGTGATGTAATCATCACTCCTCACTGCTCCATTCGGAGTCTAGGGTCGCTTCTGCTTTCGCTTTCCTGAGCAAACTATCATAAATCAAACAACAGTGCTTGCTGTAGTGGTTTATGAACATACCATTTTCATATGTTGAGATTGCCAGCCCCCTTTGCCTTGTATAATCACTTAGCAAGTACAGACATGTCAAACTTCACATGGTAAAATAAATGTTTACACACACCACAAATTACTTGGGAACACAATCTCCTGGCACAGATGAAAAGACACAGCAGAATTTTATTAGATGCTTCGAACACTTGGTCGGGGACAGTTTAGTATTCCTATTATGACGGGTGCTCTGATTCCTTAAGTTTCCATTCTTGGTATTTAAAATGCGGGTTCTCTTTAAGCTATAAAGACGCCCAAATACTTCGATCTGGCACTTTTAATTCTTGAATACTAGACCGATGTCTCTCTGGCTCCAGGGAGTTGCTAATTTGACGTTGCGATGCAGTCTGATTTGTGTCTCCGATTTCGCTAGATTATATTTCCATTTCTCAGTCCAAGTCCCAGATGGTATTTCCGACAAACTTGCCAATGAGAGCCAAAGTTTATTCCGGCTCTCAAATTAAACCAATCCTGTCTCTTTAGAACTATGTGGATCGGGGTGCTAAATCATTACTATCCCGCGTGTTTTAAAATATCAATTTTAAAATTTAAACTCGTGACCTCTTTCAAATGTGGCAGTGATACTTCCTATTGCCTATGTACAAACTCACAAACACATCGGTGAATTTATTTCTTGGCTAATACCTTCCGCCCAAATTGTCTCCTCTGACAGGTTATCCGTACTATTGCTACAGAGATGGTCCAGCGGAAGGGATTTATATTATCACCTGTGTTTGCGGATTTCCCAGACTGACCATCTGGCTTTCTTTCCGCGTCGATCGTACGATACCATCTTGTGTCAACAATGACCGTCTCTATCAAAGGTGGCTAGACAACTTAAGTGAAAGAAGTATTACACGCTGACCTGTCTAATTAGCCTTGTAATACTACGATTCACATGGTGAAACGTAAACAAGTCTGGGAGCGCCAGAGCAAAAAAAAAATTAGGGCATAAAATATGCCAAATAATAGGACGATCGGTGAGGAAAATGAAGAAATGAATTGGTACTATAGCAGAGAACGAAAGTTTATGAAAGAGTACACAACTGATTTAGTGACACCATCCCTCGTGACTGAACTTTAGACAATTATAAATCTAATAAGTGCGATCCTTATCTTCTTCATCTTTCTCTCACTAGTTCTTTTTTTTTTGTTTTCTACAAATGGTTCTTATGTTGCCAATACTAACAAATCAGATCAACTGATGTTTTGCTTAGGCTGCAATGTATCTAGGTCCTCTGCTTCTTGTCTTGACGGTACACTCTGAGAAACTCTTTCCTCACAATCTGTTGATGTTATTATCTTTCCACTAAAATTGCTTTTGCTGCTGTAAATTTGTATCCGAAGACCTGAAAACCGAAATATTATGAAAATCGAAAGTTTCTTTGGGCAACTTTGGGCTACTTTCCGATCACAATTTGAACGATTTCTGACTATGTTGAGTGACTTTTCTACTTTTCGAAAGCGATTTGGGCGAAATCTGAAAACCTAAAAAAATCCGATTTCCGAAAAAAAGCTCTCCCCGATGATTTCAGATAAATGTACTACTCCTTTTATTGCTACACTACTACACCTTGTATCGCTACACTACTACACCTTGTATTGCTACACTACTACACCTTGTATTGCTACACTACTACACTGTAGCTGTCTTTTTCTCTTGTTGAGGTGATCACTGGCCCAAGACAGTATACATGTTGTTAGGTGTGTAGTGCGAGCGTATGATGAACTGAGTGTGGGTGCGAATGAAGGCGCGAATGTGTTTAGGCTCGTATATTTTTTTTTTTTTTTTTTTTTTTTTTTTTTCTTAACCAGCGGCACTTGGGCTTTCAGCCCTTCGGCCCAATGACATATCATTGCGAGGCTGGGGAACCTGAGGACTTTCCTTCCAACCCGGTCAGGAGCTTCGCTCCTTCCCATCCACAGAGGGTTTATCACAGGAGCCGTTCAGGCTATTCAGTCAAATTTCCGGCCGTAAACATTTCTTCAAACGCCGACGCCCGGGTTTGAACCATGAACACCTGGTCGCCAGTACAACGCCGAAGCCATTACACCAGCGCGGCTCCCAGGCTCGTATATATGTAGACCGTGCAACCCATACACTCACATGCAGTAGTCAAGGATGCTTGGACACTGCAGGCACGTTTCAAAACATTTATTGACGAGAACACACATGGTATCAACAGGAACAGTCAGTGTAACAAGGTCATGCTGACCGGAAATCGATAGGTATACATTAGGCATTCAACAAGCTGGTAAACATTTGAATATTCGTGCATGGTCAATACAATGTTCTTCAATAATGACAGTTCGTGGCGTCGCCCTGGTATCACTGACTAAACGCGTCAGATACCTTCATCACTTTGACACATAGGTGCAACTTGGCATTCGCCGCCAATTGCACTGTATTAGGCTGTAGTACATTAGCCGAAAACACAGTCCTCGTTCTGACGTCAGCTGTGTACTTCTGATAAGCAGGTTACCATCAACCCTGCAGTAATGCTTATTGTAGACATAAATACCGCCAATCTGCGGTTCCCACAATATATCTTCGTCACTGGATTTCTGGACAATATAAAGACTAATAGTCTTGGATGGCTACCTCGAGCACAAAATATAAGTTCTGAAATGGAGGATCGGTGAGCTGCAGTTCACAGACTAGGCAATCTTCTAACATGTTCTGCCACCGAAAGCATAGTAATGGAAAAAATCGGTATTACCTGTAACCGAATCCACAGAACATAATAAGGAACTCTGCTGTCATTCCAACGCACAGAGATTCACTGGGGAAAACTGCCATCGCAGTCACTTCGAAGATTCTCCCCGAAAAACACAATGGACCCTTGGTCCCTTCAGAAAACCCAGGACACTTCACGGCTTGCCGGAAGTCTAACTCAACTCCCGCTTAAAAAACCCTGCCTATGGGCATACGCCAGAACTGTCTACCTTTGACCCTAAAGGTCAAACACAATGAATGAATAAACAAGGGAAGACAACCCCTAATCAACCTGACATCGCAGGTAAAGACACAATTATTCTTATGATAAAAACATAAGCAAATAACTTGACAGATGACTCCGTCAAAAATGACAGCAACATACACCTTGTATTGCTACAGTACTACACCTTGTATTGCTACACTACTACACCTTGTATTGCTACATTACTACACCTTGTATTGCTACACTACTACACCTTGTATTGCTACACTACTACACCTTGTATTGCTACATTACTACACCTTGTATTGCTACACTACTACTACTTGTGTGTGTGTGTGTGTGTGTTTCTCGCTGTAATTCTTTGCTATTCCTTTCCGCTTTTAATCCGCATGGGGGTCTTCCCTGCTTTTGGGGTCTCTTGAAAGAAAACTGCTCCAAAACATTGCACGTGTTTTTGCAGCAGCAGCTTCTATACCTATTTGTTTTACGTGATGTTTTCGCCAGACCCATGCATCACTTTCCTTCGCCGTCCTTTTATGACACTTCTAGTAGTTCTTCATCGCTCCGTGGCAACCGGCGCCATGCCACACGCTGGCTTCTGATCTACCTGCGTGTTTTAAAATCCCCCTTAACATTCCCAACATAAGTAGTTCTGCATGTAACAGAAAACTGTAGTGCCATACCTGAGAGGTTTTTGTCTTTCACAAAAAGTTAATAAGATTCGCTCACAGTATTCACAATCCGGTCAAAGTTCAAATGTCTTATTAAGGCCCAGCAGCCAATATATGACCCATCATGTGTAACTCTATGGTAATTTTATAACAAAGCACGCAGTAATGCCCATTGCGTCAAATATTGATCATTTCATAGGCAGATGAACGGCCTTCAAGGCCTTTCTGAAATACGTATTCAATCTTAGAAATGTGAGTAAAGTATACATTTGTGTGTTCATTTGAGCCTTAAGGTGTTTACAGTATGGAAGGGATGTAGCAGCTTGACTCCGATTGTCTGACTCGTAACACAAGAACCTGTGCTGACCTTGTCTTAAGGGCCTCAAGTCGTTATCTCAAGTCATCTTAAGCTGTCAGAGTTGAAGTTAAACCTCGGCGTTGCCCGAGTCCAGACAATGTCGTTTTTGTTTCTTCCAGTGTGGATATATAAATTTTTGCTTTACAGACTCTGGTTATTGGTTTTTTGTTTTTTTTTAGGACTATCTTCATTGCACACGGACAACTCCATGAGTGCTCCGATCTCCTCCCTTAGGTCACACAAGGAGGATCTCAGCACAGTGGAAGAACTCCTTAGCATCAGCGAGAATCCCAATGTGTGTATATACGAATCACACATTCTATAAATATTTTTTTGTGGTGGGTAGGTTTATAATTTTCAAATTTTGCCGGGGCTGCGGACTTATGGCCTACTCTTTACGATTACCAACTACCGAGGGATTTTTAACAAGCGCCATTTGCACACGGGACCTCCTATTTTTCGCTCTTATCCAAGAAGGCTAGGCATCCAATCTCACTACTCAGTTGACCATGGTGAAGTATGACATCATTAGGACCATTGGTTCTAAAAATAAAAAAATTCCATAAATTATATTTCCTCTACTGGGAATCAAACCCAGTACCTTTAGAATTCGAGGCGGACGCCATACCTCTTATCCACTACGACCCCACTGTGGTTATAAAACGTATAAACACGTTTGGTTGTTTATTGTTTCTTGTTCTTCATTAGTGGTTGTGATTTTGATGAAGTTGATGATCATATATATTCTTCTTCTTCGTTTTTAATTGGTCATACCGTGAAGTGTCGCAAGTAAATTTGTGGTTTCCGGTGGTGTTTCGTGTTGGTTAGCTTTATGAACAAATTTGAGATCGGTAAATCGTAGGTACTCGTAAGAAATAAGGAAAGTCAGGCAGGTACTCCAAAGATTCGATTCTAGTCCATAAAAACGACATCTTCGCCTCGCTGCCAGTGTGAACGTGTTTAGACGATTAGTTGGTCGTCTGTTGTAACACGCTCACTCTAACAGCGATGTCGTAGCGTCATATGAATGGACCTGGTTCGAATTTTTATAATTCGTATTACTTCTACCCCTTGTAATATAGAATATTTCAGTATATTTTACTCGGATACTTTTTCTGTGTATCTAAATTTTTTCTCGTAAACTGTCTTGCCAGATTGGATTGCTTTTTCTCAGAAGGTTTTCAAATCTATCCCGTTTTATTAAATGTATTGAAAAAAAGGGGGGTAGGGGGCCTGGGAGGTTAAAAAGTAATCAAACGAAAGCAAGCCCCACCCAAAAATAAGAATTTTCTACTACAATGTTAAAACACCGTTATAAGGATTGAAGACAAACATTTTGGCAGACACGCAGAAATCGTCTCATATCGGGATCTGACACAACTCGTCGGTGGTAAACATAAGGCTGCCTGGTTGAGACAAACGTAAATTGTGGATTCAGGAAGATGATCATTGGACACGTAGATGTCAATCGTTGGCATGTTATGATTCAAGCTACACTGTATGTGAGTGTGTGGGTATTTTTTTTTTTTTTTTTTTTGGTTGTGTTTCTGGATAAGGCACAATTTCTTTTCTACGCGTGAAACACCCTATGGGCGTATATATCATAACGGCGCCGTGTTGGAATTTAAAAATTGTTCCGTTTGCATTAAAAGAATTTCTTAATAGGGTTTTTTTTAAGAGTCTGCAAAGTTGTGGTTTTTCTTAAACCAATTGCTTACTCGATACTTCTTTGAGGGGAAAATAATGAAGCAAACCTGAGTCATGTGAGTAGTAAATAAAGATAGGTATGTATGAGGCACTTGTAAGATAGAAAGAAGGAAGCTACCAGAAAATAGAAAAGAACGAGAGATCGTACTTCGTGATTCATTCTCGCGGCAACGCCATTTGTATGGTCCCGGGTTCGATCTCCCAGGGAGCTCATCACTTATATTTCTGTTCAGTTGTATGGTGTCCTCCCTTCTTTCTTATATATACGCAAATCAAGAAACAAGAGACAAATTTGCGGTCACAATATCCAACAAAATTCCAAGTGCTCCAACAGCTGGAAGATGTAGAGAATACAGAAGACTATTAGCAGCAAATCAAAACTGTATGGAATGAGACATGTGGAGAAATACTGGGGAAAAGGGAACGACAACATAAAGCATGGATAACAACAGAAACCATCAATAAGATAAAAGACAGAAAAAACAAGAAAGCAGATTTAAACACAAATAAAACCAGAAGTTCCAAAGCCAAGGCTTAAGAAGTGTATGATGGCAGGGAGGATAGTGCCCATGTTAAATTTCCGGTGTTATGTCTTGCGGGTCGCACTAATGACCCGTCATCGAAGCATCATTTTTAGGTGATGCCTAGATGGCAAGGAGGATAGTGTGATTCGCTTGCATAGCTAGGCGGGGTTGTCGCACGAAAGGTCCTGGGTTCGAGTCCTGGGTAAGCCACTCACGTCTGTTGTTTTTCTGTTGTCTAGTGTTCTACTTCTTTATTTCTTACGAGTGCCTGAAAACATACCTTGATGTTTGTCTAATATTTATTTACTCAGGAAAATCGCTGGACAGAAAATAAAAAACGAATGTCTGTAGACGACTCATTTGGGAGATGGATGTGTAAGCAACACGAATATTGAATAATCTGTTGTTTCCTCTGTACAGCGCCTATTCTCCTCTTTGCGTTCCTTCTCGTCTTTAGTCTTATCTATCTTGTTCTTTTCCGTTTCCTTCTCTGTCATGTATTTCTTCTCCATCTCTTCATAATCCTTTTCCTTCTTCTCTTCGTCTTTCTCCTGATTATTGTTCTTCCTTCGCCTCCTCATTCTCCTCTACCTCATTTTTCTCTTTTTCTTTTCCTCATCCTTCCTCTTTTGTCTCTCTTATATATCGTTATCTTCCTTCTTCTTATTTCCCTCATTTCGTCTCCCTCATTTCATCTCCCTCATTTCGTTTCCCTCATTTCATCTCCCTCATTTCGTTTCCCTCATTTCATCTCCCTCATTTCGTCTCCCTCGTTCTCCTAATTCTTTTCGTTATCTTCATCGACTGGTTTCATAATCCTTCTTCTTCTCCTCTGTCTCTACCCCTTTCTCCTTCAGTTCTTCATACGCTGCTTTCTTCTTTCTTTCATGTTCTCTTCCCCCTGCTGGTTCTTGTCTCTTCTTCATTTTTTCGTCTTTTCTCCCTTTTCTTGTCCTTTTCATTCACCTTCTCTGTCTTCTCTTCGTCTTGTTTCATCTCCCCTTCTTTTCCTCAAGCCTGCTTCTCCTTCTTTACTTTCTGCTTCTTCATTTTTTTCTTCCTCCTTTTCTAACTTATTTCTTCTCTTATACTTCTCATCTTCCACACCCTTTTCTTCCTTTTCCTCAATTTTCCGATTTTGCTTCCTCACTTCCTTTTCCTTTCTTCATAATTTTCAGCCCTTACATCTCGTCATCGAGAGTTCAATCCGTTTCACTCATCACTATCATCTTTGACAGTCTCTGCCACTTTATAATTCCCAACTCTTTCGGTTTTTTTTTTTTCATTTTCGTGTTGGCCATCTGTCCTTAGACACCACCCACGTTGGTCATGTGACCCACTATACTCTCGTTTAGTTTCTGCTCTTTTCACTTGCCTATCTCAGTTTTGCTTTTAAAATATGATGATGATGATGATGATGATGATGATGATGATGATGATGATGATGATGATGATGATGATGATGATGATGATGATGATGATGATGATGATGATGACGACACCAATAATAATATTTTAGTTTGCCAAATCGTAAAAGTTACTTAATATTAGAAGGTGGCTGTACATTTAGTCAATCGTCTTAAGACGCGCTCATTTGATAACCATTTTGACAGAATATTTTCATGTTGACGAGATTTCGGCTATCAGTACCGATGTTCAAGTGGAGATAACTTTTCGTTTATCAAATAGGAAGTCAGAATTGTCATCTTGATGTGGTGTCATCTTCCGGTGGGTTTTCCACATCTTGTTATCTTCTATTATGGGATTTCATAGTTCTCTACGACTGTGGTGAAGTGGGATGTTATAAATATTTATAGGGGACTTAGTGTACTGACTGAGATCAGCTGTGAAGGTATCTATATCTATTAAGAGTAGTGTATTATAGATAACCTTACTTGCTACCACATATCTCTATATCTCAGTCAGAATTATTCTGGAATCGTGTGATGCTACGTTATGTGTCTAGGGTATGTGTTTGATGAAGTGTAAGTCACAACAACAGACAGATAAACAATTTAATTTAATCCACTACTCTTAACAACACTGTGACACTCACATACATATAACACTCTATGAGAATATCTTAAAGAAGTCACTCGTAACTTTTCAAATAACAATATGTATTCATTACTGGCATGAATGAATATGTGTCCTGATTCAACTACAAGGGAACCAGGAATCACAATCAATTTAAATTACAAGTTATGTACAGAATGTATTTAATATGAATATTGTAGTGACATATATTATTACAAATGTTCTATGTGTGTCAGTTGTGTAGTAGTAAAATGAGGTAATACTGGTTTTGTTTTGTTCAAGCTCTGTTGGTATTTGTCATCATGACTTCAATAGTTTGTCTTTAGGGACTAGTATTGGAGATGTTCACAGTTCCTGATTTTAAGACAAGTAAATTCCCCTCTTAATGTTAATTTTACAAAGTCAGTTCAAGATGAGGGGACATAATGTTGAGCTCAGCTGGCCAATTCGCTTATCTGGCGTGATGGCGGCAGGAAAGGACTCCTCTGCTCGAATTCTCCTCTGGGCTCAGGAGACACCTCACTGATAGCTAAAAAGACCAAGGAGTATGCTGTCCGACTCTGGATTCAGCAAAGCTCTGACCAGGTGCTGCTCACTACCATCAAGACCACGGTCCCTGAAATCAAGAAGGATGTACCTTCTACTTCATAACTAACTTAAACTCTCTTGTTACACTGATCACAACACAGCTTACTACGCCTCTGCACTTCCAGCATTATTTCTTTCTAGTCAATCATCCAGGTGTCAGTGTACTGTTTGGCCATTCCATGCCGTTTTACTTCTCTCCGACACCCTCTGTTCAGGCTGGAGCATTACAGGCTTTACCTCACGTTGGCCACTGAACTACACATATATATACAGGCATAAATCAACAATTCACATTCAATTTTCATTAAAAGATATTGAATGGTTCAAGCTTACCACAATTCATACGAATAAACACAGATACGTTGATTAGCAATGAATTCTGGCACAAACTGGCACAAATTCCCATCTGCTTATCTTCCAGGCTTTTATTTAGCCAAATATAAGCTGGCTTCAACGCACTGATGCTTTATCAATCTTATTTAAACAAGTGGTTTCGAACTAACGCTCCCAAGTGTGTATATCAGCGAGTCTGACCAATGAGCCCCGTTTCGACAAGTGTTTGAAAAAATGTTACCTTTCCCCGTTTCCCCTAACAACCAAGATAGTATTTATAGCCCGACCAATCGTGGTTAGGCTTTCATTTGTTGCGCTCCAATCAATTTGGAGTTTACATGGTAGGCTATTTCTGTAACGTAAAATTTTTTTCAAACACGTTAAAAAAAAATCTTATGAGCAGAAATGATTTTATGCTGTCAGGCACCCCCAATATTTTATTTTGGGTATAATTTATTAATTCCTGGACTATTTGCGTAACGTTTTACATATTATTTGTCAGCAAGCCCTAAGGAACCCAAAAATACAAATTTAAAGGAGCTACGTGGCTGCATTCAAAATATGCAATTTCTTCTACCTCCTGTTTCGAAGATGTGCTGTCTGGGTACTGTTATGTTTTCAACCGTAAACCCATCTAATGTTATCTTTTCTAATAAGAGTTTTTTATGATTTATAAACCTAACTCTGGGAAAGGGTAGTGTATTTTATCACTGTCCGTCTGAAAAAAAAATTAGTGCATGTAGACTTACACGCGTGATGGCAGCATTTGTGTATCGCGCGACGCGTGTTGCATGCGTTCCTGATTTTCAGCCCTCCCCTCTCTCTTTATCCTTTTGTCCATCTGTTCGTTCGTTTTGGTAACGTAATATAATTAATGTTAGGATTAATTTAGGTCATTACGCAGGGCCTCTCAATGCTTTTCCAAGAAATACAGCACACGTTTCATTGAAGAAAGCGGGTAATAATACAGTAAGCTTTTATATCAACGTGAAAGCATTACAATTTGCAGACGTAGCAGAAAACAAGGGGGATTTCGAGTATATTCTTTGTGACAGCACTGTTATTTTCCCATTGCTCTTCTCTTTATTAATTTTATTTGTTAGGCTTTATATTTACCTAATAATTTATATATGTGGATTAGAATATTTCACGACACCTCCCCTCTTAAAACAGACATTATATGTCAGTCCTTTATTCTATATACACATAGAGAAATTTATTATTATTTCTGGGGTTTACGGTGATTCTCATCACACGGATGGCGGCTTAAAAAATCCGCTCCCAAATTGGTTTTTTTCCAGATATATACTCAATGCTAAAATTATATGGAGCCAGAAGTAAAGACCATCGGAGTAACCTAGAGTTCTCATGCTTAGCCTGTGCTAGAAACGATAAAGGTTTGTGATCTGTTTGCAACTTAAATGCCTTCCCATATAGATAAATATTGAATTTCTTTATTGCCCATATTACTGCAAGACATTCTTTTTCGCTAGTTGAGTAGTTGATTTCAGCTTTATTCAACTTTCTGCTAGCATATGCCACTGGGCTTAATTCCCCATCCAATGCATCTGATTTCTGTAGTAGAGTTGCACCTAACCCAATATTACTTGCATCCGTCCTTACTATGAATTCTTGACTTAAGTCAGGTAATTTCAAAATGGGTTTTACTTGTGAGCTTTTCCTTCAATTCTTGGTAAGTCATTTCACATTGTGGTGTCCATGTAATGCGATCTGGAAGTCCTTTACGTGTCAATTCAGTTAACGGTGCACATATGGAATTAAAGTTCTTGATATACTTCTGGTAGAAACCACATAATGAGACAAAGGATCTCACGTCCTTCTTGGTTTGTGGTCTCGGGGCTTTCTGTAGTTTTTCTAAATTCTTTGGGTCAGGGGTCATATTTCCCTGATAAACTGTGTGTCCCAAAAATTCCAATTCTTTACATCCAACGCAACATTTGGTTGGACGGGCTGTTAAATTTGCCTCCCTAAGTCGATCAAACAGCATGTTCAGAGAGTCAATGTGTTCCTCAAATGTTTCTGTTGCTATAAGGATATCATCCATAAAATTTGTTATACAGGGATTATTCAGAGGATCCAATAATTTTCTCATCATTCTAGAGAAGACACTAGGCGCATTCTTCAATCCAAATGGCAATCTATTAAACTCATAGTGTCCTTCTGAGGTACTAAAAGCTAGGTATGGTCTAACCTCAGGCTTTACTGGAATCTGATAGTATCCTTTACTCAGATCCACTTTTGAGAAATATTTAGCTTTATTTAGTCTGGCAAACAGCTGATTTGTATCCGGCAATGGATCCACCTGTCCTTCTGTAATAGCATTCAGTCTCCTGTAATCTATACAGAGTCTATGTTCTCCAGAGGGCTTCCTTAAAAGTACAACACCGGAACTATACGAAGACTCACTGTGCGAAATAATTCCTTCCTTCAACAGATAGTCTATCTCTTCCTTCAAAGCTTTCTCCTTAGCAAACGGAATCGAATATGGTTTCATACAGACAGGTGTGGGGTCTATCAGTTTCATATCATATTCCAATAGGTTTGTATGCCCTGGTCGGTCTGTTAACACCTCTGCATGATCATTTAGAACCTGTTGCACTCTCTCTTTCTGAGTTTTCGTTAAATGTGTACTGATTTTCACCTGTGCTGCTGTCTCACAGGGGGTGTAATGGATATTCAAATGATGAAAGTGGTTCCTTTTTCATCTCCATGGCGATGGACAAGGTCAACAAGTGTGTCTCTTCCTGATGTTCTCTTTCCAAATATTTCTTCAGGAGATTCACATGATAGATTTTTTTTCTTTCCCCTTCTTATCTATCTTATAATTTGTTCTAGACACCTTCTCTAAAACTGTATATGGACCCTGCCATCCAATTTGTAACTTATTCTGACTCCCAGGCAAAAGAAGCAGTACTTTCTCTCCCACAGCCAAATTTCTGTCTTTCGCCTTCCTGTTATAATAGGCAGCATGTTTCTTCCTGGCTTGTTTCAAATTTTCATTGGCAAGTTTCCAGCCAGTTTTCAACCGAGTGGTCAGCTCATTCACATATTGGTATGAAGATGTAATGTTTTCCTCTGCCTTTTCATCAGTCCACGTTCTTAACAAAGCTACATGTGGACCTTTAATTGTGTGGACCTATTTGTCCATGCACCGGTATGGTCTCTTCCACTCGAAGCTTTATAGTGATGATTTTTCCTCCCAGAATTTTCATGCACAAAACGACCGCTACCAATTTTTCTTTTGGGGCTTTCTCCCCTCTTAAAATTCTTGATGAGAGATTTCCTCCCTACATCCTCTTCCTCCAGTTTGTTTAAGTCCGATTGAGGGATTTTCGGCTTATCCTGGGGTAAGACATCTGTTTGCACTCTCCGCATAGTGGCCATTGTAAAACAGTTAAGTGAAGCTTGTCCGTGAAAAGGGGCTTCCCATTCCATTTGGTCCACTTTATCAAATTTATTTTTCCTTTTTATTGTCAGGCCTGATTTTGCCCCATGGCGTGTCCAGGTCCTGATCCATGTTCCCACTTGTGGGTGTTCCCTCATGTGCTATGCTACACCTTTCTACAAAATTCTCAATGTCCCATCTTGCTTTGGGCCAATAATAATTGTGAGCCACCTTTTGAATGATGGTACCTATTTTCTCATGGTCCCCATCTGGTTTCACATGTAGGCTCCTTATTAAGTCTGTCCTGTATCTTTTTGGAAGAACCAGCTGTCCGTGACCATTGGATCTAGCTCCAGTCTTCCTATACATCAACTTGTTTTTCATGTAAAAATCTCCCTTGCCTGGAGTTGTATGACAAGTTGACAATTTTCTGAAACAAGGCTTGAGTGTTTTATCCCCAGCCTGTGCCTTCCTCATCTCTTCTGGAGTGGTATCCAACATAATATCCTCCTCCTGTCTTGAGGTCGACCTGACCTGAAGGGTTGCCATATACACAGGTTTCCTTCTGCAACGGTCAGTGTCATGATTGTCCATCTGACAATTCTTACACCACCTTTTTCCTTGGTTGAAAGATTTTCTTTCATCATATTTCCTTTCATCGAATTGTGGGAATTTATTTTTATTTTCATACCGTGGCTTATCAAATTGGTGCTTACCTTTATTTTGATCCTTAGGATCAAATTTATTAAAGTTCTGTGGTGCCCTAAAGTTATCCACTTGTTTCTTTTTATTACCTGTTACCTCTGCTTGAGCTGCTTGATACCTTTCAGCAACATTTAGCAACTCACCCAGCCTCTCTGCACCTTGTTCCATGAGAAACTTTCTCAGGTCTGGAGCCATGGACTCTCTTAGTTGCTCTATAAGGACCATTTCCTTAAGATCTTGGGTTTTCCCCAGAGAAGTCCATTTCTCCAAGTATGTCTCTATTCGTGCAGAGAACTGGTGATAGGTTTCACCTGACAGTAGTTTAGCATTCCTAAATTTTTTCCTGTAAAACTCTGCATTCTTTTCATACCTTAACAAAAGAGCCTGCTTTAGCATGTCATAATTTTCCTGATCACCTCTGCTCATTTTTGCAAAAACTTCATAAGCTGCCCCACGAAGTCCCTGAGATAACTTTAAGCTCCACCTTTCTCTCTCTAACCCATACATGGTAGCTAATAGCTCATACCTATTCAGGTAGCTCTCTATATCATCGTCTTTCTCAACAAAATGATCTAAATGAAAATTCATAGCTGAGGTTGAGGCTCCTTGAGTAACCGTAGCATCAGAGGCAAAGGGACTGGCACCATTTTCAGGAGCATGGCCTTGAAACTCAAACTCCCTTAGTCGTAACTCATGTTCCCTTTGTAATCTTTTCTCCTCCTTTTCTGCTTCCCTCTCTGCAGCTAATTTCCTCTCTTCTGCAGCCAATCTTCTGTCTTCTCTTTCTGCCTCCAATTTCTTAGCCTCAGCCTCAATCTGCAACCTCTTAGTCTCAGCCTCAGCTTCAAACTGTAACTTCTTAGTCTCAGCCTCAGCTTCAAATTGTAACTTCTTAATTTCCCTGTCAGCCTCTAACTTTCTTTCGGCTTCAAACCTTCTTTCTTCGCGTTCAATAAATTTGTCACATTCCGTAGTAACATAGGCAACCATAACTTGCCCATCTAATCCTAACTCTTTTGCAGTCTGAACAGCAGCAGATCGAAACTTGGCCAGGTCCGCCATTGTCTATCATGTAAATTTCTACAATGTCTAACCAACAATTCAAATTCTAAATATATATAATGGACAACACAGGCACCGTGAGCTCAACCTTATTTTATTCCACCCAAGGATACCTTTTAATTCTTATATTCCCTGAAGTGAATTATCCCCAATATTTTTAATAGTTAAAGATTCAAAATCCCAAGAGCGAGACCCCAATATATGTGGTGAAGTGGGATGTTATAAATATTTATAGGGGACTTAGTGTACTGACTGAGATC
This sequence comes from Oreohelix idahoensis, assembly GCA_024509875.1. Taxonomy (NCBI): domain Eukaryota; kingdom Metazoa; phylum Mollusca; class Gastropoda; order Stylommatophora; family Oreohelicidae; genus Oreohelix; species Oreohelix idahoensis. The sequence goes on from JAMPIV010008836.1 coordinate 134,457, forward strand.
AGCTGTGAAGGTATATATATCTATTAAGAGTAGTGTATTATATATAACCTTACTTGCTACCACATATCTATATATCTCAGTCAGAATTATTCTGGAATAGTGTGATGACTACGTTATGTGTCTAGGGTATGTGTTTGATGAAGTGTAAGTCACAACAACAGACAGATAAACAATTTAATTTAATCCACTACTCTTAACAACACTGTGACACTCACATACATATAACACTCTATGAGAATATCTTAAAGAAGTCACTCGTAACTTTTCAAATAACAATATGTATTCATTACTGGCATGAATGAATATGTGTCCTGATTCAACTACAAGGGAACCAGGAATCACAATCAATTTAAATTACAAGTTATGTACAGAATGTATTTAATATGAATATTGTAGTGACATATATTATTACAAATGTTCTATGTGTGTCAGTTGTGTAGTAGTAAAATGAGGTAATACTGGTTTTGTTTTGTTCAAGCTCTGTTGGTATTTGTCATCATGACTTCAATAGTTTGTCTTTAGGGACTAGTATTGGAGATGTTCACAGTTCCTGATTTTAAGACAAGTAAATTCCCCTCTTAATGTTAATTTTACAAAGTCAGTTCAAGATGAGGGGACATAATGTTGAGCTCAGCTGGCCAATTCGCTTATCTGGCGTGATGGCGGCAGGAAAGGACTCCTCTGCTCGAATTCTCCTCTGGGCTCAGGAGACACCTCACTGATAGCTAAAAAGACCAAGGAGTATGCTGTCCGACTCTGGATTCAGCAAAGCTCTGACCAGGTGCTGCTCACTACCATCAAGACCACGGTCCCTGAAATCAAGAAGGATGTACCTTCTACTTCATAACTAACTTAAACTCTCTTGTTACACTGATCACAACACAGCACAAACATTGAGTTCAGAGCATTAGGCCAACTGTCAGCTTCATTTGAAATACTTTATTCCAGTATTACCCTTCTTAATGGTTACTACGCCTCTGCAATTCCAGCATTATTTCTTTCTATTCAATCATCCAGGTGTCAGTGTACTGTTTGGCCATTCCATGCCGTTTTACTTCTCTCCGACACCCTCTGTTCAGGCTGGAGCATTACAGGCTTTACCTCACGTTGGCCACTGAACTACACATATATATACAGGCATAAATCAACAATTCACATTCAATTTTCATTAAAAGATATTGAATGGTTCAAGCTTACCACAATTCATACGAATAAACACAGATACGTTGATTAGCAATGAATTCTGGCACAAACTGGCACAAATTCCCATCTGCTTATCTTCCAGGCTTTTATTTAGCCAAATATAAGCTGGCTTCAACGCACTGATGCTTTATCAATCTTATTTAAACAAGTGGTTTCGAACTAACGCTCCCAAGTGTGTATATCAGCGAGTCTGACCAATGAGCCCCGTTTCGACAAGTGTTTGAAAAAATGTTACCTTTCCCCGTTTCCCCTAACAACCAAGATAGTATTTATAGCCCGACCAATCGTGGTTAGGCTTTCATTTGTTGCGCTCCAATCAATTTGGAGTTTACATGGTAGGCTATTTCTGTAACGTAAATTTTTTTCAAACACGTTAAAAAAAAATCTTATGAGCAGAAATGATTTTATGCTGTCAGGCACCCCCAATATTTTATTTTGGGTATAATTTATTAATTCCTGGACTATTTGCGTAACGTTTTACATATTATTTGTCAGCAAGCCCTAAGGAACCCAAAAATACAAATTTAAAGGAGCTACGTGGCTGCATTCAAAATATGCAATTTCTTCTACCTCCTGTTTCGAAGATGTGCTGTCTGGGTACTGTTATGTTTTCAACCGTAAACCCATCTAATGTTATCTTTTCTAATAAGAGTTTTTTATGATTTATAAACCTAACTCTGGGAAAGGGTAGTGTATTTTATCACTGTCCGTCTGAAAAAAAAATTAGTGCATGTAGACTTACACGCGTGATGGCAGCATTTGTGTATCGCGCGACGCGTGTTGCATGCGTTCCTGATTTTCAGCCCTCCCCTCTCTCTTTATCCTTTTGTCCATCTGTTCGTTCGTTTTGGTAACGTAATATAATTAATGTTAGGATTAATTTAGGTCATTACGCAGGGCCTCTCAATGCTTTTCCAAGAAATACAGCACACGTTTCATTGAAGAAAGCGGGTAATAATACAGTAAGCTTTTATATCAACGTGAAAGCATTACAATTTGCAGACGTAGCAGAAAACAAGGGGGATTTCGAGTATATTCTTTGTGACAGCACTGTTATTTTCCCATTGCTCTTCTCTTTATTAATTTTATTTGTTAGGCTTTATATTTACCTAATAATTTATATATGTGGATTAGAATATTTCACGACAACGACTAATTCTACTATATTATTAAACGTTGTCTACTTTAAACATAGTTTATTCTCTCTCATCACAGTGAAATAATCGTTACGTTTTATGTATATGAAATAATTCTAATGTCCTACTTATAAGAGACTGCTGTCTTATCAGGATCTTTTCAAGTGGCCATTTATGTTCATTATGGAAATCCATGGTAACGACATCAGGTATTTCTACTCACGGGTCCAATAACTTTTTAAAAATGTATTATGTATTTAACTTACTTCTCGCTTTCTTCTCTTCCAGGTTCGTTCACGTGCCCATGACGACGGTCATGTGACCGTAACGTAAACTATTTCCTTTCTCTTAGTACAGACGCGTTACCTTTTTTTCTTTTAAATTGAACCGCCATTTTAGTAGAACAAACTGCATACACTTCCTGTATTATTTATATGAAACGAGGAAGTAACCCGCCAAAACGTGGCGGAAAATAATTATGTTTTTTTTCTTTCTGCTTCCTTGCTGTGATGACGGTATTAGTTCTGCTCTTGTCATTTAATTAATGTCCGTTCTCCTTCAGAATTAAATCAATGACACGAAAAGAGTGGCAAGCTAAAGCAAATCAGCTTCATCTCTGATGAGCAGTGATGCTTCTCTGGCTAAATAATATAAATCTATGATGGAGATACTTATATATTTATACTTACAGGAAAAGCTTAATATAAATTGGAGAAATTCCAGAAATTTTGACCTCCAAAAAAAAAAAGCAAACAAACAAACAAAAAACTGGAGTAAATATTTCTCAGACACCTGCCATGAAAATGATGGGGGCGGGGGGGGGGGGGGGGGGGGGGGAGGAAGAGAGTTTACATTATATTTCAATGTGAGCGCAGTTTAGTTTCCAGGTCGCAGTGAGCGACTTTTCTATAATTTCCCGAAAATGCACTATGAAAAGATTGCAAGTTAGTGGGAATGTGTTACGGGACGTGCCCTTTAAGGCAATTAGAAGGTGTAATAATCTTGACGCCTAATTTATATGAAATAATTTTAAGGTCTGATTTATAAGACATAATCGTAACATGTTATTTATACGACATAATCTAAACGTCTTATTATATGAAATAATTTTAAGGTCTTATTTATATGAATTTGTTAAGGTTTTATTTATATGAAAAAAAATTAACGTCTTCTTTGTATGTAATGACCGTAACGTTTTATGTATATTATGTACGTTTAGTAACCTTCATTTATATGATTAAGTTTTTATTTTCCCTTTCAAATAGTTTTTTTTTTTTTTTTTTTTTACATTTTGTATACATCTTTATTCGCATTAACCGAAAGGTCCTTTACATTCGCTATGATATAATCGATAGACCTTAAATCTAGGTTAAATTGGCTGTCTCTAGCCCTAAATGATCCTTGTTCACACATATATATGTTTGTCGTTTCTGTCTGGTGCTCCATTGTATGTCTTATTTTCATCACATAATAAACTGGATATCTTTTTTATTTAGTCAGCTTTTCAGTCAGTTCGGTGTCTTTTTTAATCACCCATTCATTTCGGTGTCTTTTTTAATCAGCTACTGATTCTCGTGTACTTTTTAAATAGCTACTCATTTTGGTTTCTTTTTTTAATCACCCACTCATTTCGGTGCCTTTTTTAATCATCTACTAATTTCTGTGACTTTTTAAATCAGCTAGTTATTTCTATGTCTTTTTAATCCGCTATTCATTTCTTTACCGTTATAATCAGCTTCTCAGTTCAGTATATTTTTGATTAGCTACTCATTTCAGTGTCCTTTTTAATCAGCTGCTCTGCTCTGTGTACTTTTAATCAGCTACTCATTTCAGTGTCATTTTTAAATAGCTACTCATTTCGGAGTCTCATTTAATCAGCTACTCATTTCGGTGTCTCATTTAATCAGCTACTGATGTTGGTGTCTCATTTAATCAGTCACTCATTTCGATGTCTCATTTAATCATTTACTCATTTTGGTGTCTCATTTAATCAGTTACTCATTTCGGTGTCTCATTTAATCAGTTACTCATTTCGGTGTCTCATTTAATCAGCTACTCATTTCGGTGTCTCATTTAATCAGTTACTCATTTCGGTGTCTCATTTAATCAGCTACTCATTTCGGTGTCTCATTTAATCAGCTACTCATTTCGGTGTCTCATTTAATCAGCTACTCATTTCGGTGTCTCATTTAATCAGTTACTCATTTCGGTGTCTCATTTAATCAGCTACTCATTTCGGTGTCTCATTTAATCAGCTACTCATTTCGGTGTCTCATTTAATCAGCTACTCATTTCGGTGTCTCATTTAATCAGCTACTCATTTCGGTGTCTCATTTAATCAGCTACTCATTTCGGTGTCTCATTTAATCAGTTACTCATTTCGGTGTCTCATTTAATCAGTTACTCATTTCGGTGTCTCATTTAATCAGCTACTCATTTCGGTGTCTCATTTAATCAGTTACTCATGTTGGTGTCTCATTTAATCAGTTACTCGTTTCGGTGTCTCATTTAATCAGTTACTCATTTCGGTGTCTCAGTTATATACTCATTTCTGTGTCTCATTTAATCAGTTACTCATTGAGTGTCTCATTTAATCAGTTACTCATTTCGGTCTCATTTAGCTAATCATTTCTGTGTCTCATTTAATCAGTTACTCATTGAGTGTCTCATTTAATCAGTTACTCATTTCGGTGTCTCATTTAATCAGCTACTCATTTCGGTGTCTCATTTAATCAGCTACTCATTTCGGTGTCTCATTTAATCAGTTACTTATTTCGGTGTCTCATTTAATCAGCTACTCATTTCGGTGTCTCATTTAATCAGCTACTCATTTCGGTGTCTCATTTAATCAGTTACTCATTGAGTGTCTCATTTAATCAGTTACTCATTTCGGTGTCTCATTTAATCAGCTACTCATTTCGGTGTCTCATTTAATCAGCTATTCATTTCGGTGTCTCATTTAATCAGTTACTCATTTCAGTGTCTCATTTAATCAGCTACTCATTTCGGTGTCTCATTTAATCAGCTACTCATTTCGGTGTCTCATTTAATCAGTTACTCATTTCAGTGCCTCATTTAATTTGTTACTCATTTCGGTGTCTCATTTAATCAGTTACTTATTTCGGTGTCTCATTTAATCAGTTACTCATTTCGGGGTCTCATTTAATCAGTTACTCATTTCAGTTTCTCATTTAATCAGTTACTCATTTCGGTGTCTCATTTAATCAGTTACTCATTTCGGTGTCTCGTTTAATCAGCTACTCATTTCGGTGTCTCATTTAATCAGTTACTCATTTCGGTGTCTCTTTTAATCAGTTACTCATTTCGGTGTCTCATTTAATCAGCTACTCATTTCGGTGTCTCATTTAATCAGTTACTCATTTCGGTGTCTCATTTAATCAGCTACTCATTTCGGTGTCTCATTTAATCAGTTACTCATGTTGGTGTCTCATTTAATCAGTTACTCGTTTCGGTGTCTCATTTAATCAGTTACTCATTTCGGTGTCTCAGTTATATACTCATTTCTGTGTCTCATTTAATCAGTTACTCATTGAGTGTCTCATTTAATCAGTTACTCATTCGGTCTCATTTAGCTAATCATTTCTGTGTCTCATTTAATCCGTTACTCATTGAGTGTCTCATTTAATCAGTTACTCATTTCGGTGTCTCATTTAATCAGCTACTCATTTCGGTGTCTCATTTAATCAGCTACTCATTTCGGTGTCTCATTTAATCAGTTACTCATTTCGGTGTCTCATTTAATCAGCTACTCATTTCGGTGTCTCATTTAATCAGCTACTCATTTCGGTGTCTCATTTAATCAGTTACTCATTGAGTGTCTCATTTAATCAGTTACTCATTTCGGTGTCTCATTTAATCAGCTACTCATTTCGGTGTCTCATTTAATCAGCTATTCATTTCGGTGTCTCATTTAATCAGTTACTCATTTCAGTGTCTCATTTAATCAGCTACTCATTTCGGTGTCTCATTTAATCAGCTACTCATTTCGGTGTCTCATTTAATCAGTTACTCATTTCAGTGCCTCATTTAATTTGTTACTCATTTCGGTGTCTCATTTAATCAGCTACTCATTTCGGTGTCTCATTTAATCAGTTACTCATTTCAGTGCCTCATTTAATTTGTTACTCATTTCGGTGTCTCATTTAATCAGCTACTCATTTCGGTGTCTCATTTAATCAGTTACTTTTCGGTGTCTCATTTAATCAGTTACTTATTTCGGTGTCTCATTTAATCAGTTACTCATTTCGGGGTCTCATTAAATCAGTTACTCATTTCAGTGTCTAATTTAATCAGTTACTCATTTCGGTGTCTCATTTAATCAGTTACTCATTTCGGTGTCTCGTTTAATCAGCTACTCATTTCGGTGTCTCATTTAATCAGTTACTCATTTCTGTGTCTCTTTTAATCAGTTACTCATTTCGGTGTCTCATTTAATTAGTTACTCATTTCGGTGTCTCATTTAATCAGTTACTCATTTCGGTGTCTCACTTAATCAGCTACTCATTTCGGAGTCATTATCTCTTTACCTGATTCTCATGTCACGGTCATTTCGCTAGCCCATGTTATGGTTAGGACCCTTTTTTTTTTTTAAAAATAGATGTATGGATTGGTGACTTTTTAAATAGATCTTAATTTGCGTTCGGTTTTGTACATGGTTGTTGAATCTTACGTTATCTTTCAACAGACACTGATTTTTCTCATGTGCATGTCAAAGATCCCAACATTTTTACCTTTCATTATTTGAATTTCGTCATTTGTAGGTCCCAGGGTTCTGTGCGAGGGATAACGGAAGAATTTTTAAAAACGCCGTATTCGTAAGATTAAACGTACTTTTCCGTTGTTCCTAGTGAAAACCCAATAGCTAGCATGCTATCATTCACTCTATTCATGAATTGGCTAAGACAGTAACACGATCCTTTCTTTGAAGTGACTTTAGTATTCGATAAAATATAGTTCAGTTTCAACTGTCCACAGCTCTGTCGATCCAGTTGCCGGAAGCAGATAGTGCAGGAGACATAAAAGTTACATGCACTTACGTCAAATACCAGAGTTGTTAGAGCACTGCTATCGCGGAAAAAAGGTGCCAGGTTCGAATCACGGTACCGACACGTTCCAGTCTACCCAACTGTAAATTGGTACATGACTGTGTTCTTTGAGTCAAGGAAGGAAAAGGCAGCAAGGGAGAGAACTGGTAACTCCACCTCTCGATGCTGGACCTAGTATGGTGAAGTCTCTAACACTTGACGTCCCTACGGCAGCATCTGCTATGGGACTACGTAGTCGTCATATCAAATACTCTGACACCTGAAATCAAACATGATTTTTGTGAAGGTCGATCTTTAGGCAGCTCATTAGCTCTAAAGTAGATCCTGACAGCTCCTGTGTTGCCTACAGTTGATGTAGAGAATATGCCTTCATCCAGATCACGCGAAGTTCTGCTGTTATGTGCCATCCGCTGTAGTTCTTACTTTGTCTTCTATATCATTGTTAAGACTTTGTCTTCTATATCATTGTTAAGACTTTGTCTTCTATATCATTGTTACGCCTATCTTCAGATCGTTGTCCCCGTGTTGTACCCGGGGGTCTCTGAGAAGACAATGTAAAAAGAGGACTACTGTGTAAAAGGCAAATAGGTTGTGGATAATGTTGGTATTCTCAGCGTGTAAAACAGGTTGCTATAGAAACCACTGCTACAAGAACACATGCTTTTGTTCAGGCTTCTTGCAATTGGTGCAGCTACAGTGATTGTTCAGTGCTGCACCAAGAGCGAAAAATGGAGATGAATGAATGCGTTTTTAGGTATCCTAATCTGTGGCAGGGTCTGAATATTATATGTATGTATGAGTATGGCTTGTTGTCGAAGAGTGCCGGGCCATACGAGGCTAACAAATGGTCAACGCAGAAACTAGCATCAAAACGGGCCAACAGAACAGACGATATTCTAAAGGCTTCTTGTCAAAACACTCAGACATTTTAATTCCGTTTTAACGATGCATTGATAATTTGTCACTGGTATGACACATCCTATTTACAAAGACATCTGGGTAATAAATACACATATGATTGTCTTACAAGGCACTTAACACACTTTCATGGTTCCCATTAGGAACATCTTTCGAACACAGCCGGTCCTTACAAAGGACAAGTAAACAATGCTCAGTCCCTAAGTCAAACAAATCGACATCATATGCGGACTACGCATAGCGACTATAAAAAGGGTGCAACACTTGTGAGCACCACAATCATTTCCATTACGAATCACATGTGGCATGCAAAAGGCATACGCCACACTATATTTCTTCTACCCTGAGAAGTTCAGATCAACGACTTGCCTAGTAACACGATCAGCAGGTTTTGTCAGTAAGTGTCATATCCAATGCCAACTTCATTTATTTGTTTTTTGGTTTTGTTTTTGTGTACTCATGTTCCTCTGGCATTTGTCTAGTTATATCCACCAGTTCCAGAATGATAATCTTGTCATACCATTTAAATCTTCAATTCTACGCAAGCACCCATTCGTTTAAGTCTGTACGCTTTTTGGTTGATGTTTTGTTTTTCTTACACGGCTGTTTGCGAGCGATCTTTTAGTTATTTCCCCTTTTTCCCCCGACCGCGCTATTTATAGCCCACTTGACAGAGGTCACGTGGTCAGCTTCCTAATGGGAAAAACATGTGGCGATGTTTACTTTTGATAGGGCTTAATTAATGCTTTTAGGCTACTTTTTTATTATAAATACCGGCTTTAATTTTGCGTAAAGCTAGACTAGAAATGTTAGAGTAAATTTTAGAACAAGAACAAACATTTTATCACAATTAGAACAGAAGATATAATAGTCTGAAATAGTGTAAAATTTACGTTTTTTTTATATTTTGTTATGGTTTGTTTATAATGCAATTTTCACTAAATCGGTCACAATCAACATGCATAACAAATTACAGAAATCAAAAGTAGAAAACCTGCAGAAAATGGATATCAAAGATTTGTTTTGGTTTCATGCGTCAAACATTAATTATTGAAAGTTTAAATTGCAAGTCCACATTTATTACCTTAAAATAACACACCCAATTGTCCCCAAAACATGTTTGAATTGCTTTTATGCTACTTTATTATTATAAATACCGGCTTTAATTTTGCGTAAAGCTAGACTAGAAATGTTAGAGTAAATTTTAGAACAAGAACAAACATTTTATCACAATTAGAACAGAAGATATAATAGTCTGAAATAGTGTAAAATTTACGTTTTTTTAATATTTTGTTATGGTTTGTTTCTAATGCAATTTACACTAAAACGGTCACAATCAACATGCATAACAAATTACAGAAATCAAAAGTAGAAAACCTGCAGAAAATGGATATCAAAGTTTTGTTTTGGTTTCATGCGTCAAACATTAATTATTGAAAGTTAAATTGCATGTCCACATTTATAACCTTAAAATAACACACCCAATTGTCCCCAGAACACGAGAGCTAACAATTATCTCAATCATACATCATGAGTTCTGATCCAGTCTGCGCAATGTTTTTCTAATATGTGCTGTTTATGAATTGTCTTACTAGGGAATAGCTTTCTGAACAAAGACATATAAGTCTCTATCGATGCTGTTATTGATTCTTTACTAATTGGTTTACTGTGTGATATTTTGTTGTGTACTTTCTCAAATGCTTCTTTCAGTGAGTTGAATTGTTCTTGGGCAATAAAAGCTATGTTAGTTATATCTTGTTTGTCTGTAATTTTCAGTGTTTGTGTAATGATTGCTCTTGTAAGATCTTTATAAACTTTTTGTGTGAGATATCTGTGGCAGTGATTCCCTATAAATGCTCTGCTATTATAAGCCTGTTGTATGATTTTGTGTTTGGCTAGTACCTTGTCCATGTGTGAGCAAACTGGACCAGACCTAGTACACAGATCTTGAAACTGAAGTTTGGCCAGCGCATCTTGTGCATTTTCAAGTCTAACTTTAAAATTATCTGTCTCCTCCTTATCCTCACAAAGTTCAATACCTACCTGAAAAATTCAATTTTAGCTCCTAATTCTTCTGCCTATTTCCAGTTCCTACTAAATCTCTTCAAGTTCTTAAAAGTACTAATGTTTGCATGTATCTCTTGCGAATTCTCAAATATCTTTGCGTCTATTGTATCAGCTACCTGTTCTAGAAGTCTGTGGTGTTTCAAAACAATGCCTAATAAAATATGAAGGTAAGGAGGAGCTACATTTTCAATTTCAATCTCTAACATTGGTTTGTGTAAACAATTATGGTAATGTGCCACTTGCCTTTTATTCCCTTTCCCATATTTCATATATCTATTGTAATCTCTTATCAACATGGCCAAACTTCTTGGTTTGCAAGTTGTATGCTCTCTGGATGTCTTTGATGAAAATGTTTGGTTTGTCTGGAGCTCAAGGAATATACCCATGTCTGTGGTGTCTCCAGCAAAACAAGGAAATAATCCCCGAATAAGAAAACAACAACTTGTTTACCATCCCACTCTAAATATTTTAGTGACTCTATCTGAGCTTTCATGCCATTCATAAATATTTCTAAATTATCATATGTATCTCTGACTCTAGCCATTGATAAAAGGATGGTATTAGATTTAGAATTTGGTTTCTCTAAATTTACTACCTGCATTGTAACTTTGAATGAAAGAAGATATACAAACAGTTACTTAGAATTCGCTGGCAGCCGTCGTGTGCACAGGATTGTCTACCAAAGAACACCAATGGAACAGTCCTTATCTCACACACAATTAAAAAAAAAAATTCATATTATAAATAGAAGATTAACAAGACTTGAAAGATAGATCAAATTATGTGGAAGTAATCTATCTATAGCTTTACATGTTTTCTGACGCTTATATACGTAGCTAAATATCATTATAAATGAATGAAAATGCAAAAACAGATGGTGCTTTACAAAAAGTTATTTTTTTTTACTACCTTATTTAAGATTTGTGGGTATCAGGAATGCGTTTAAAGGGATTTAAATGCTATAAAATCTGGTGACAATATGCTTGTTCTTGTAATGCCACACTCACAAAACTGACTACCACACATTCTCAAGATATGAAACCAAAAAAAAAAGTATGTGGAAATAATCTTTAGCTTCCCTTCGAGAAGTCTTTATAATTATAAACTCAAACGAATGGGCCGATTTTTAGATATTAAATTAATAAAAAGATTACTTATTTTTATGAATTTCCTTAAATGATGACGCTGTTTTCAAAAGTCTGTAACTCCGTCAAAACTAATTTCAAACAAATAAAAATGCAATCAAAAATAGAACACAGAACAAAGTTATAGTACACAAAAGAATTTTAGCGCTGTGTTTATCCAGAACGAGTGTGTAATGATTTATATTTTACTGATTTTACTCACACATCAGCTGATTTTCCCCGCCAAAAACTTAAATAGTCTTTTACGGTGCACACAAAATTTTATACCCGGTATCAGAATTCCGGTCACCGAAACTAAAAGAGCGCTCTGGTATAGGGCACAAACAGCCGTGCTTAGTGTTTCACAGTCATTCAGAAGACATTTGAGTTGAAAGTTCTTACTTTTCTGCATGTGAAATGTGATCCAATGAAATTATTTGTCAATGCTTCTTACTTCTTTGTGAATTACATACTTTTTATTATTTCTCAAATATATTAAACCCGTATGGAAGGTTATAACAATAATTGTAGAAAACCAGGCATAAATATGCCAGGTAAACCGCGTTGCCACGTGGAGTGCCACACTTCAGACTAAATGTTACAGATTTAGCAATGAAAGGTCAAAGTGGCAACGCTTTTGAGAATCTGCGGCTTGTTCATGAACAAGAGTTCTTTGACTTTTCTAGGAGCCCTGCTGGGCAGAGCACTATTTGTTTAAACTTGTCGGGTGCAACATTTTGGCCAACGCGTGTGCAGTGGAATATACGAGGTAACCTATCTTCGTGAAAAGCAGCCAGATTTAGCACCTTCTGTTAGTGAAATTAAACAAATGACAAGTGTAAATATATATATATATATATATACGTCACAAACGATACTGTGTCCTCACAAATGCTTCAGCTGACGTCAGATATTTTCATACATTAGAATTAAGATTTCTGTGACAAGACTTCGCGCATACTTGCGTCACAAGAAGATATCATTTTGAACAGGCGTCATGTTGTATTTATGTCTGCTGGCTGGGAGAAGACGGCTGATTTTATCACATGTGGTTACCTCAGATGTGTAGGCAGTGGCTCTGGAAGGTGACTGCACAGTAAGTGATTTTGTTCGTTCTTGCAGGAGGTGATTTTCCTATTAAAAAATACGAATCTTCAGCTCAAATACCAAGTTTTTCCTAGTGTATTCTTTTCATCTTCGTTTGCCTTCAGACTTCTACATGAATGACTCTAGAAAAGGCAGTAGTCAGCTCAACATCTCCAAATAGTTTTTCGTGGAGAAAAGTAGGTTGTTGCCATATGCTACTCCCCGTTTGCTACTCCGTTCATGCTGTAAGTTGGGCAGGACTAGAGCAGATGTTCGTCTGTCATGCGGCTAGCACCACTGGAGCAGAGATTTGTTGGATCAATCCTGTACTTGTGATATGACCAGCAGTATCTTTTGGTGGACCCTGTCGAGGCAAGGGGTCTGGTACTCTTCCCGCCTGGCGGGCCATCTTGGGGCGAACACCACCTCGTCGAATCATATTTGCATCAGTCATCGTAAGGCGGTTTGCGTTGCACTATGTTACGCACCGTGTGGCCCAGTTCATCCGACTTCAGCATGTATTTATATGGGAGATGCTTGTGACGGTATTGCCTCTCCTGCTTTGCAGTTGTGGTCCAACAGTGGCCAAAACTCAAGAATATCTAATATGGGCTTCAAAGGTATCTACCTTCGCACAAGATTACTCTTGGCAGAGTTGTAGATAGAAGGATGATGACACTTCTATTACAAAGGGAGTCTTCACAAGATATTCAGAATAAGCGAGAACAATACTGCTTTGGCTGAGTATGTTAACTCTGTAATTCTGCCGACGCTTTTGTGAAGGATTTAAGCACTTATTACTTTCAGCTCGTTTAAGCTCCCACCCCTGATTTACTCAGTGGAATTTTATTATTCTATTATAGCTCTGTTTAGAGTGTGTGTAGTAATTTGAATGAGACAAACATGCAGTAACTTTAAAATGATTAAATCGAAGTTAAATTTGTAACATTACAAATAACAAAATTTAATAATCACTTTAGGTTTTAACGGTTGGAAAAACATTTTAATAGTTATGGATCAAGAAAAGTTATCATCACAGTCTTTAGGGAATGTGAGATATTACAAGAAGTTCAAGTGGCAGCATATATTTGAACTTAGCTGCCAATGACGGTTCTGCTCCTTCTTATGGGTTGGTTCTTTTCACTCTGCTCACGCTCGTCTCTGATCAAGGTTGTCGGGGTAGCTCGTTTCCCAGAAATGTCAAGGAGAGTCTACCACGTGGGTTCTTCGTCTTAAAGCTTAGGCCACGGTTCCCTTCTTGTTCCAGAGATAGTACTTTATGCTGGTACCACCAATAACTATGGTAAAAGAATAGAACGAAACGCTCTTCTGAGAATACGTTTTCCATACCACCATCCCAATTACTCAGACTTTACCCTCGATGAGAATTAAATGTAATCCCTCGGGATAAAACTTTCTTTACATTTAAATAGAATAGCTTTCATAGTTACTTTATATTTAAATGAAAAGCTTAATAATACAGATAGAGTATGTTTACATATACATTTCCACTGATTGAAAAGTGTTCACAATATAAATTGAATATGTTTTCATTTATGTTTTACACTGATTGAAAAGTTGGATACTTCCATTACTTTAAAATGAATATTTTCACATAGACATTTACACTGGTTTAAGCTTGAAAAATTACATTAATTTTAAAGTGACTATGTTTATAGGGACATTTACACTGCTTTGACAATGTATTATACGAGGGACGTTTAAGTCAAACCGGGACTTTTGTTTGTACAAACTAAAAGAACAAATTTGTAGGAGTGAAATTGCCATTTATTTTTCGATATAATCCCCTGCAACATTTATACACTTATCCCAGCGTTTAATTAATGCTTGAAAAGCTTTAGCGTAGAAAGATATGTCAATACTCCTGAACCATCGTAGGACATCCTGCTTCACTTCGTCATCAGTGCTAAAATGCTGACCTCCCAGGAACTCTTTCAGGGGTCCGAACAGGTGGAAGTTGCTCGGAGCGAGGTCTGGACTGTAAGGGGGATGTGGCAATACCTCCCACCCGAGTTTCTGTAATTTGCACGTGGTGCGGTGAGCGGTATGTAGTCGTGCGTTATCCTGTAGAAACAGGACGCCTTTTCTTATCAAACCAGGCCGTTTTTTCCGCAGATGGATGCTTCCACTGCATGGATGCTCGTTTTGATTCTGGAGTGAAGTGATGCACCCAGGTTTCATCACACGTAATGAAGCGATTCAGAAAATTCTGGCCTTCCCTGCCAAAACGATCCTTCAACTCAGTGCAGACTTGAACTCTTCTCTGCCGGTCAAAAGTGGAAAGCTGTCTTGGCACCCAACATGCACTAACTTTCCGAAAATGCAAATTTTCGTGAATGATAGTCTGCACCGTCCCCACAGAAAGATTTGTCACTTGTGCAATTTCACGACAGGTTATGAGTCGATTTTCCAGGATCAGGCATTCCACACGCTGGATGTTCACACGAATGACTGCTGTGAGCTGGGAGCCGCCACGGCCGGGATTGTCGTTCACGGATGTACGGCCTTCTTTAAAACGTTTACACCATTCAAATGTCTTACTGCGACTGAGTGTCTCATCATCGTACTGTGCTTGCAGTCTTCTGTAAATTTCTGCGGGTTTCACGCCTTCTTTCACAAGAAACTTCATTATAACACGCTGTTCCATGCATGCACTAACTCTGTTGTCCGCCATTTTCATTATCTATCTGGGACTGACCCGTGACGCGTACGCCACCTAACGGTAATAACGGTAACGGTAATACGAGTAGGTCACACTTGTTACTTACTACTGTCAGTAGTACCACCACGCTAGCATTCCTTCCTGTACTTCCAGAACAAAAAGTCCCGGTTTGACTTGAACGTCCTAGTACTTAGAATGTACATCATTTTTTTCATCTTTCCCTCCCTGCTTCATAGGGAACATGGAACTATTTTATGCGGTTAGATCTCTTTACGAAACTAGCAATAAAGCAATTACCAGTCCGTGCAATGGTGGTTCATGAATCATCATTCTATACGCAGAGGTTGCCAGCCTCAAATGACTTTGACATCCAGTAGCGAGTTTCACACATTAAACGTCACATGGTAATATATACAAATATATGTTAGTTCACATGTTAGTAATAACATATGAACTGTAAATCACAACTTACGCCAATCCTGACTCACAGACTTTTTGCTCAGATGAATAAAAGAGACTTGAATCAGACTCTTACACGCGTCTGGGGTGTTGTTAATTTAATAAGTTCCTTCTCTCACTCCGTGTGTGGTCCTTCAGTTTCCTCAGTCCCGCTTTACTTATTTAAAATGTTAGAGATTTCCTGGGCTATATTGTAAGTCCTGATAAATACTCCAATAAAAGGTGTCCGGTATATTAAGAATGAATTCTAAATTCTAATTCTTCACTGTAGCAGTCTGGTGTCTTGGCGAGCGATTTCTCAAGTGAAATAGCTTGAGAAAATGATCAGATTATATTCCCTGCCTTCCCATGTCTTTGTTTGTCATGGAGTTAAATAAACGCTCCAGTCATATTCAAACAGGCGGGTTATGGGGTAATTTCAAAATATTCCGACATCGGATAATTTTGCACGTAAGGCAGAGGTCAACTCTCCCATATATGTTAATATGATATCCGATGCCCTTGTGTACAAACTTACAGACAGATCGGGGAACTCGCATGACAACATGTGTAAGCTGTAATACTTATTACTTTATTAGAAAGTAATGTTGTCATAACAAGTCGGCCCGGAAGCGATTATGTCATCAGTTCCGCCTCGTGCACGGGTTATCCTGTGTTTAAGCTTTTAGCAAAGCTGGGCCGCACCCTCGAGGCTGTGATGTATCATATCAGCCGCTCCTTGCAAATGTTTTAGCAAAGGGACAGGACACGCACAGACGTAATGACTAACCCCTGAGAGGGGTGTACGAAGGAAAATACAAAATATCTGCTACTTAGCAGAAAAATAACGAAGAAAGAAAGAAGGAAAAGTGCGATAATTGACAGCACATAATAAAAATCAGTACCACAAATGTACCGATACTGCCGGAGAGAAACAAAGATCGATTGGGGCCGCCCCGTTTTGTCACAATGCTTCCCTACCACTTGGTTTTTTTCTCGACTTCCTTGCAGTTCTGCTAAACTATATGACTGGTCTGTGCTTGACTGGTAACGACAAAAATTAATCAGCCATCTTGGCTGGAAGTCCTAGTGTATGACTATGAAACATGGAAAGCACCAAAAAATGACAACTAGAAACAATGTAAACATTCATAAATGGATGTTTGTGTAGAATAGAAGGATTGAGATGGCATGACAAGGTCACTAATGTGGAACTGATGACAAGGTCACTGATGACAAGGTCACTGATCTTCTTCTTCTTCTTCTTCTCGTTCGCTGTTGTTTCGAAATGTCTACACAAGAAGTCCGGTTTTCTGGATGTATGTTGCTGTGGTTGAAAGTTCTTCAAGACTCCCAAACAGCTTTGTGTGGATGTGCGTCTCTGTGGGCCAATGTTCAGTTCGCAATTGACTAAGCATGTGGCAGTCTTGCAGGATGTGTTCGGCTGTCTGTGCTGCCTGTCCACACGTACATAGGGGTGATGGGACCAATCTCAGTCTGTATAAGTGACTGGTCAGTCTGTTGTGTCCTGTTCTCATACGGAACAGGATCACCTGTTTTGCTCGATCAAGATATTGATAGTTGTCTCTTTGTTGATCAATTTTCCTGATGGCCTTGATAAGGGTCTTCTTTTCCTGGAATGTGATTGTTTGTTCTTTTTGTTCCTGTGTTGCTCCCTCTTTTGCTAACATATCTGCTCTCTCATTTCCTGGTATGCCACAGTGTGATGGTATCCACTGTAGCACTACCCTTCTTTTGATATTTACTTCGCATAGGACTTTGTTTAATTCTGGCAGTTTATCACTGTTGAGGGCTTGCAGAACTGACATTGCATCGGTAAGGAATACAACCTGCTGACATTGGCTTATTGTGTTATTTATTAGTCCTGCAGCAATGCTTATGGCCTGTACTTCAGCAGCATAGTTTGAACAGAATATTCCAGTAGGTGAACAGGTGGATTCATTTTCTTTGTCTGGATAGACCACATAAACTCCTGCGCCTCCGTTCTTCACTGCTCTGGTTGCAGATCCATCAGTATATACTTGGATCCATGCTTCTCTGGGGTATAGTTCTTCAATCATGTCACATGCTGCTATTTTCCTTTGGAGAGTATTTAGCTCTCCCATGGGGCAGGTGGTAGTTATGGAGGTCTTAATACTGAAATTTTGATGTTGTTCCCCATGGGGTTGGGAGGAGTGTGGGGAGTTATTTCCTTAGTGATGTCTGGTAGTTCATCCTTGTATGTTCTAATTAGTTTTTTGGACCGATGCACAAAACTGCTTCTCTTCAACCTCCCACTGGCTAAATCTCCAAATCTAGTTTT